>JAJGOT010000509.1:80000-230000 GCA_022457155.1 Cladopsammia gracilis | reverse complement strand
AAAGTGATCTATTTCGGCGGCTGTTTGTTTTTATCGGCGTTGCAATTTGTGGGAAGATCTATTTGCATTTGTGGACCGATTCTAGTTTTATTTTGGTCACAGCAAAATATAAGATGAAATGAAGCTGAATGATTAGTACTCGTACCATAGAAAAGTCAGAAAATAGCGAGGAAAGCGAAGATTGATATTGAACTAGAAATAATATAACCGTATTAAAACAAACACAGCAGTACAGTCGCGCGCTGAGTGGTTGAGCTGAGCAGTGTTATATTTTTATTAGCGGGAATTATTTCACCGGCTCTGTTTACCGGTATTGGATTCAATAAGTCAAAGCAAGCAAATATACGGATATTTCTTCTATTAAGTCGGCATTGTTTTGAAATGGCGAGAAGGTTTATTGATTCCATGAATCTGTGAAGAGATTTCAACCGTTTACGAATTCGAAACGTTTTATCTTTTGAAGGAAGTAAAATTCTACATCCGGTAATCTGTAATTGGCTTATTTGTTGACAAGCTGTCAATCGGCAAATGAAATCAACCGTGACAAATAGGTGGGCGTTTTTCAAAATCGTGGGGTTTGCAGGCAAGCGTTCCCTCATCTCCCCACTAAAACCCCAGTCCTCCGATTTTTTGCTCTCGCCCCAATTTTCGCGCGGCCAGAATGCGGAAAAATTCGTTCGTACGGGAACGCTTGCTACGCAGGCTAGCTGTTTGGTTATCGTTAAATTCAGGGACAATAAATAACACTTTTTTGGTTATTTATTTAGATTTCTAAGATATCAATATCGCATCGATGTAGCACTTTTTAGATAACCCTACGTTAAATTTGGGCGATAATTCATTTTTAGTTTTAAAACCGCTATGTTTTAGCAGTAGGGGATGAAGTTTTTTGGGTTTTGATTCGATTTCACTCGACTGGGGGCTTAGGAGTTTTGGGCTTTGGCCTGGAATTCTCATTCTATATCTACTCTCTGAGTTTAAAAGAATTACGTTAAAAGAATTAAAAATACTTCGTTAATACCTTGTTAATGAGAGCTCGAGAAATAGAGATACTTTGCCCAGATATGTTAGACATATCTTGACAAAATATATCCTTTCCTCTCCTCAGATTCACTTCACATCACAAAGTAAAAGCTGATTTGTTGGAATACATGGCTTTGTTAATATGAAGTTGAAATGCAGCGGTTTTCAATTGAGTTTCGTAAGTAATTTCGTAATTTCTTTGGTTTTGCATTGCTACGCTTTGTGACTGGCTAAGAAATCTCACGCCACTTTCTCAACCAATCAGAAGTAAAACCAAAACTAATCGTCAATTGCTTGCACGCGTTTTCCCGCGCTTGGTGCCGGCTTCATGTATTTGCTTCGAGTTCTGATTGGTTCATCGGATTATCTGTGAGGTCTCTGATTGGTCAGAGTAATTACTTTGGTTTTGGTTTTATGACACTCAATTCAAACCCGCTCTATATGTGCGGTTTTCAATTGAGTTTAGTAAAACCAAAACCATGGTAATTACTCTTACCAACACAACAGACACAGACAATCCAATGAACCAATTAGAACTCAAAGCAAATACATGTAGCCGCCGCCAAGCGCGGGAAAGCGCGTGCAAGCAAGTCACGATTGCTTTTGGTTTTACTTCTGATTGGTTGAGAAAGTGGCGCGAGATTTTTTAGCCAATCACAAAGCGTAGCAATGAAAAACCAAAGCAACTGTGTAATTACTTTTCACACTCAATCGAAAACTGCTCAAAATCATTGTCGTTGTTGTTGTCTTGTTGCTGTTTTCATGATTATGGTCAGGAGCTTGCTTTATTATCTTATCTTATCTTATCTTATCTTATCTTATCTTATCTTATCTTATCTTTATTATCACAAAGCGTAGCAATGCAAAACCAAAGCAAAACCGCTCGAAAATTCTGTAACCTTGATATAGGTGAAGCAATTTAGGGAAACGGCTTTTGCTTGAAATTAAGATTAAATTAATACCTTGTTAATGAGAACTCGAGAAATGGAGATACTTTGCCCAGATATGTTAGAAAAATCATTACGAACACCTTAACTATCTTTTCTCGCCTCAGACTTGCCTCTAAAGAAAGTAACATTACGAAGTTCAAGCTGATTAGCCTGTGAACAGGAGAAAGCTGATTTTTATGAACACATGGCCTTGTCATTTTGAAGTTGAAATAAAAAAATGTAGTAATCTCGTTAAGTGAACAACTGTAATACAGTGAAGCAATTTAGGGAACCGGGTTTGGTTTTACTTGAACAAAGTGCTTAACTTGTCAATGGGAGACTGAGAAAGCAGAGGTAATTTGCCCCGAGATTTGTTTAGCATATCTTAAATTTAAATAAATAAATTTATGCATTTGTATTGATGGTTTGCAATCACGTGACCTTCAGTCCTGTGGGACTCAAATGACAAAGGCCATGGCGGCCATGTTGGTGCCAGAACAAAAGAAGTTCATAAAAATTCTTTTGTAGGTGTCCTCCAACATGGCCGCCGTGACGTCATGTGCAAACCAAATTCTATATACATATTCAAATGCGCTTCACAATCAATCAGACCCACCCCACCCATGAACAAGTGACACTGAGGGTGGTCACAGCCAGGGTTTGTTACGTCCTCAGTGGTTCTTTTACGTCCCCATGAGAGACGGGACCGCCATTTCTACGTGGTCATCCCAGCCACGTGAAGGTCTAACCATTTGCCGATGTCATAGCAAAGGCAGCACCTTCATCCTCAATTATTTTAAGACCCTGAGTGTTGGTCCGGCCGGGGTTCGAACCCGAGACCTCCTGCTCTGCAGACTGGTGCTCTATCAACTGAGCTAACCAGGAGGCGGTCTTGGCAAAATTTCCCCTTTCCTCTCCTATAACTTTGCTTCAAAACTGGAAACCAAACACGACTGATAAACATTATGAATTTGTATGAGAAAATCGTTTATCTTTGTTGTTAAGGAGGTTTTCAATTAAGTGTCGTAAAGGGTTAACCTATTCCCCAGAATCCGGAATCCGGAATCCGGAATCCGGAATCCGGAATCTTGAGCGTGAAATCCTAAAAGCCGGAATGAACCAAAACATGGAAAATAAATAAATATCCGTTTAATACCCGTTTAATTTTTCGTACTTGACATCACGTGGCGTAGTTTTAGTCTTCAGTCGCGCAGTTTCCGATTCCTTACTTTACCCTTTTACGCCAAAATTTTGACTATAGCGTAACCTGATTGTACAACGCACGCTGTGGTCTAAACTGAGTATAGTGCGACACATCGCGTTTCGTTGTCAAGCACATTCACAGGCTTAGCCTGCAATCTATTAACAGGATAGATGAGAGTGAAATCGTGGCGGCACAAGCGGCTCGTTGAAACGAAGTAGTCGTATTTTCCAATACAGTATTATAACTATATGGACACAGCATTGCGAGTAATTTTGCTTGTGGTTTTAGAATTTATAAGAACTAATTGAGCCATCAAGTGGCGAAAGGGTATTTTGCGAGGAGACCCAACAGTACATTTTTGTTTGCAATAATCTGAAAACATTTTTTGCTTTTTTGTTATAAAAAAAGGAAACACATCAATAAAGGGAGACACATTAAATTTATACTACAGCTAAAAAAAAATATAAAACACTGACGTTTCAAAAACTTCCCGTGAGAACCGTTTGTTCTGATTGGCTCGAATTCAATGTCAAATTGACGTTGCACGTGCACGTGTAGTGCTGGCTATTTAAAACACGATTTTCTCCACGCGGCGATGCGACATTGTCAAAAAAATCGCCTTGGCGAATTTCCTAAAAATGTGTGAAAATGTATGAATACAAAAGTGCATAATACGGTATGGAAAATTTAAAATCGCGACTACTTCGTTTCAACGGGCCGCTTGTGCCGCCACGATTTCACTCACTCCTGTTTATAGATTGGCTAAGCCTGTGAATGTGCTTGACAACGAAGCGCAATGTGTCGCACTATACTCAGTTTAGACTACAGCGTGCGTAAAATAATCAGGTCACGCTATAGTCAAAATGTTGGCGTAAAAAGGGGTAAGAAACCGTAAGAAACCGGAAAACTGAAGACTACACCTACGCCATGCGATGTCAAGGACGAAAAATTAAACAGGTATTAAACGGATATTCATTTATTTTTCATGTTTTGGTTCATTCCGGCTTTTAGGATTTCACGCTCAAGATTGGGGATTCCGGATTCCGAATTCCGGATTCCGGATTCCAGGGAATAGGTAAACCCGTCGTAAAACAAAAACAAAAGTAATTACTGTGACCACGCAATCGCAACAGATGCAGACAATCCAATGAACCAATCAGAACTAGTAGCAATTCAAAAACATGTAGCTGCCACAAAGCGCGAAAACCGAAAATAAATCGCCCAATTCTCTGTTAGTTAAAGGGACTGTATCAAGCAATGTTTGCGCAAATCTTTCCATTACTCGGCAAGACGTGCGAGATACTAAAATAACAACCACTACATATCAGTTATGAGTCTCGTAAAACCAAAACCAATCAGAACAGACATAGACAATCAAATGAGCCAATCAGAACCCCAAGCAATTGCATCTGGCCGCCGCCAAGCGCGGGAAAACGTATGCGAGCAAGTCACGATTGGTGCCCCCCCCCCCCCCCCCCCCCCCCACCAGGCTCAGGAATTCAAAAGCGCGCAGATCAGATAGGGTTAAAGCAGGAGCACGGATCCCGGTTAAAGTAACATCGAAGGTCATCCCTACAAAATGAATGACAATATTACTGTCTTGTTTATAACATTCGCACTTACCGCGCCTGTATCTTTGCCTTTCTTCTGTTTTTGTTTTTTTTGTCTTTTGTTTTGCCTTAGCAGCATTTGGTTTTTGCTTCTGTGGCGTTGCTTTTGGGCTGGCATGTGGAGTGTTTACCCCTGGGGTATAAGGTCGCTTCGGGGGTCTCCCTGTTCCTCTTCCTGATCCAACGCCCCCTCCCCGTGATTTTCCTCTCCCGATTCCCTTTCCAGCCCCTCGTCCGATTCCAGGCCCTTTCGGTCCAGCTGCCCCAGAACTTCTTCCAGCGGAGCGGCCTGGTTTCCCAGCCTTGCTGTCATTTCTTCCAATAACCGCTGACGCGGACGACGAAATTTTGTTCATGGACTCACGCATGGACTCTTTCAGACTCTCCGCTGTCTGTTCTGCGGCCTTCCTTCGCCTGAATAAACAACGAAGTGCATTTAGTAAATGAAACGGAGACTGTGTAGCAGGCGTAAAGATAGAGTGTGATTTTGACGACGTGCGCGGAGCTGGTCCAGTTCGTTCAGTTGTAATTAACACTCATTATGCGGCTCATCCTTGGTGTAAGAACCTGTGAAACTCATGAGTGACGTAAAACAAAAAAAAACAAAAGCATTACAGCTTGCACAAGAAAATTTGTAAACGATGCGCGTACGGAGCCTGTCAGGAAGATGATCTTTCACGATGAACAAGTTCTTAATTTTATAGGTAGAAAAACAAATTTTATGTCAATGGGTTTACAGAATCGATTGATTAGTTTGCGCACCCTTCGTTGTGCAACACCCGAAAAATGCCCGATGTAGGGGATCTTGAAGTAGTGTTTAGGCAAATCCTGTTGCTCAACACCTGTTGAAGGTCGTGTGTCGTTCCCTACTACTGCCCTCGTGACATAGCGGTGGAGTAACATGTCTAATACATGCTCGGGATAGAGATTCTTACGCAAAATAGTAAACAAATTCTGAATATCATTGTGAAAACCCACCCACGTATTATTGATTATTGATTATTATTGTTCAACGTGAAAGATCATCTTCCTGACAGGCTCCGTACGCGCATCGTTTACAAATTTTCTTGTGCAAGCTGTAATGCTTGTTACGTTGGCGAAACAAGCCGACATTTCTCCACGCGCGTGCATGAGCACTTGTCATCGGACAGATCTTCTCACGTTTATAAGCATTTGCAGGCTTCAGAGTCGTGCCGTATTTCTTGTAACTTAGACTGTTTCAAGATCTTAGACTCTGCGCCGACCAAATACCAAGTTAAGCTTAAGGAGTCTATGTACATCAAGTGGGAAAAGCCCGACCTTAATCAACAGGTCAAACATATCAATTTGACGCTTTCCCTATAGTTGCACGCGCACGCGCATTCTTTTAATTCCGTTAACTTCGAAATTTATCTAGAGTATTGTTAAGTAGCGCATTGTTTTCAAACGCAATTCAACGTATGATTTGCAACAGGCACGTTTTAAATCACTGTAAACTTTCATAACCGTCACACTGACGATGACGGATGTACCGTCGAAACATGTTTGTGAAAATGATTAAAAAGGTCGTATTATTTTTGAAAATTACTACATTTCTGCTGCTGTCTCGACTTTACATAAACATTTCAACTTACCTTCCAAGTCTCATTTTCAGGAACCAACACATCCCTTCCTAGATATTTCACATCGTGGCTTTCAGGAATTATAACTCATCCGTCGTTTGCTCAGCGTTGAGCGCGCGCCATGATGACGTCATAAACAAACATTCCGTCGCCATTTATAGCCGCGGTTACACGTTTCAACTTTTACCTAGGTAAATTCGAAATAACAATAGCCGCTGCACGATTAATTTGAAATAACAATAGCCGCTGCACGCTTTTTACGACCTTGGCTATTGTTATTTCGCATTTACCTAGGTAAAAGTTGCAACGTGTAACCGCAGCTTATAACGTCAATTGTTTAGAACCACGTACTCCAGTTTAAAAAGTAATCTGAACCCGACTCCAAAATTTTATCTGGGTCTGCTGAAATGTGAACATAATTTTAATTTCAAAATCGTATCAAATTGCCGTTAAATCGCCAACATGCAGCCAGAATTGTAATGCGCAATTGATAATCCTAGCGTGCTAGTTTACTTTTTTCAGATCTAATTGAATGATGTTCATTTAAAAAAAGAACAATAAGCAGATATTCACGCGTCAATTAAATTATCTTAGAAAATGGTCACACCCACTCAGCCAATCAGTGCCCAGTATTTGTGTGCTCTATATCCCATAAACTGTCTTAACCCTATCCAGACCGGGCTTTTTTTGACCGTCTGGGACCGGGGGGGGGGGCTCCAGAAGCCCCCCCTATGTAACTTTGAAACCGCTTATGCTATGGCCACCAAATTTACAGAAGATAATGTTGTCATGAATTCTAGCAACTACAGATACTTTGATGTCATAATGACGTAACGTGACGTCATTATGACGTCATATAGTCGATTTTATTGGCTAAAACAGTCTTTCAACAATATTTTCTCAATTTTGAACATATAACAACAATACTTTAACAGCTACCTATTTGATAAAAGTCTTATATTTACTAACACTGTTTTTGTTGTTAACAGTAACAGTGACGTCATTATGACGTCATATACAAAGAAATAACCAACTGAAACGTTCTATAAGGCATATCTCTGAAACAAACGGTAGTGTTCATACCAAACTTTCACATATCGATGCAGGAGTAAAAGTTAATGAATTCGTACACTTTGTTGCCATGGTAACAGCATGTGACGTCATAGAAGTGATGTGTACATATCTTAAAAACTGGAACAGATAACTTTGCAAATTATGGGTTTTCATGTACCTAATGAATTCAAAAAGCTTTCTTGAGTGAAAAGGACATTTTTATGATATTTTGACAATAAATGTTTAGAGATAATGGAATTACACAGACAGGTAAATAAATTTCCCATTTTATTGTCCGCCATCTTGGATCCGCCATCTTGGATCCGCCATCTTGAATTAGTCCAAACGTGTTTATTTCGAAAAAAAACACCGAAAAATAAAGCAAATGGACTGCTAAAGCTTAGTTTATTGTGGGCAAATGTTTTACAATCCAAAATATGGCCAATAATAACATTTTAGAGGGAAAAGACCTTTAGTACAACTTCGATCCGCCATCCTGGATTTTGACATTTCATATTCCTCATTTTCCTAAAATTAACGTTAATTAACCTTAATTAATAAACAATTATACATAATTTGATCAATTATCGCTAAATTAGGTGAAAATATTAATTCAATAAGAAAACTTTGAAATAATCTTGATTAAAGCGAAAAATGCTAATTTTGTAAAACATAGGTGTCAAAAAGCGGTTGCTATGGAAACGTCAATGTCGGTGGACAAAGGACGCTAACGAGAAAATGTTCCCAGATAAATTTTAGGAAAAGTCACCAAATTTGGTGGTCATAGCATCGACCGTTTTGAAACGACACAACTTCAAAGTTCGAGCGGGCTCCAAAAGCCCCCCCCCCCCCGGTCTGGATAGGGTTAAATTATGTAAAGAGGCGGGGGCTTTGAAGCCCAGGAAAATTGTGGGGTAAAATAACTACTCATTAGTAAGCTCTATATAGAACATACTAATGAATTCCTTTGTTTTCCTTTGTCTAAAAGCCTAATTAGTATGCTCTAGAGCATACTAATGAGAAAATAGAGCATACTTATGAGTATATAGAGCATACTAATGAATTACAGCCTGCTAATTTAAACAAAAACAACAATGACAATTTTATTTGAAGTTTTCGCTTTACATAAATTAAGCAAGAGATTAATCACCAAAACAAGAAGCTGTACACAGCTTGAACTCGTGGCGCCTTTAACTCATTGCAGCATTGATTCCCAAGTGATTTGAGTGCTTTTACAGAGAAACATAAGCTTAAAATTATGTCTAATCAAAGGCTCCTAAGAGCCAACCCGAGAAGAAGAAATGCTAACGCGTAACGCGTAACGCAATATTGCCGTAAGCTTACGTTTTCACACTGACACGGCTCGATATATATACTTTTTAAATTAAACGTAAGGATTTTTGACGAACGAAAAAAAAAGTACATCACTGTCATAATGTCCAGTTCGAAAAAAGAAAAAAAAGAAAAAAAAAACAGGACTTTATGGAGATTCGAACTCGGGCCGTCCGGGACTAAGGCACAAACTCAATCACTGCGCTGTCCAAGAACACATACTACCTACGAACTAAATTTTATTATTTTAAGCTAGATACGCATCAGAACGCGTGTTTAGGTTGCAAAATCCTTTTAGATCGATTTCAATGTTGCACTAAAAACTCCAAATGCGAAACATCTGTAAGCTTATTGTTGTTTATATTCGTTTACATCGAATTAATTATTGTTATCGTTGGATTCACGTTGAATTCCTGTTACGAAACGTGTTCGTAACAAAGCATTTGCTCGCTAAGTTCACAGCTGATGGAAGGAGCGAGTGAGTGAGTGAGTGAGTGAGTGAATTTTATTTAAACACCCTTGCCGATAACCTGTTCATCATGCTTTCACGTATACACGGGTTTAAAAGTAAGACTACACTGCATTCACTAGATTCAGTAGCTGACACTTAAGCTCGACCCGGAGCTCGATCGCTAAGCAAATGGCAAGTTTAATATATAAAACACAGAACTTGCCAGAGCAAAAATCCCACAGGAATAAACGGCGAACACAATATCAAACGGTCCTATCCAACCATGAACGCCTTGAATTGTCTTGAAAGTGTGCAGTTGTACGCAGTAGTTCTTTATCTTGCTTCTCGAGTCAACACACGGAGAGATTTAACGGTATGTATTTCATGGCCGAAAGCCATATAGTCGTCGATATAGACTTAAATATGCGTGCATAAATTTGCATGCGCTAATGTGACACGAAAAAAAAACAAGAAAAGTCAAAACCGGATTTACAACTCGTGTGCTTCGCCACGAGTAATAACAAAACGAAATTCGACAAAACAATTTTTAGGAAAAATTAAACGAAAGACTGGGTCTTTCTGCGTGTACCGGTACTCATTGTCTTCTATTGTTTGTGAGGTATTGCATTTTTGGTCTTGTTTTGCATTTGTATTATTGTCGTTCTTTGTTCCTTTTGTTTTACGTCATCTATCCTCCGGTACACACCGAAACAACCGAAAGACTTGTCTCCCCGTGCTTTGGAATTCTGTCTCTTTCTGTTTGCTCAATTTCGTTCACTGTCGTAGACTTTTGGAAACGTGCACTTTTGTCGAATTCATATCGGCCCCCAAGCACTCGGATATGTCTACGCTCTCAAAAGCAAGTAACTCTTGAGTGGCAAGGACGGCCTCAAGTTCCTCGAGCTCTGTATACTGGCTCATAGCCGGAGCAAATGAGCCATCAAAACAACAAAGAATAAACAAAGCTCCAAAGAAAGAAAAGCATTGTTATTCGTAAAATTCTACCAACATTACGGCGACATCCAAAACAAAATAACAACGTGATTCCCAAGTGTGAATGACACAATTAAAATACGCTCATAAATACAATCTGCATAACATATGTTTTCTTCGCGGATATGACCATTTTCTAAGACGGTTAGACAATGAACGCTAGCGCCTCTCGCATTAGATAGAAGTGCCACTCGGGCTACGCCCTCGTGGCCTTCTATCTATGCTCGAGGCACTGTATCCCATAGAACACTCGCGTTCATTGTCTAACCCTTGCAAAGCAAGAGATAATAATAGAGATGCTGGCTGTTCTGAATATTAAAACTGAATAAACACACTTGAAATTAAGAAAATATTAAATTGTTTTTTGCTCTACTATTTTAAGAAAATTTTACAAATAAGATAATTTTAGATCTCTGGTAAAACACAATTAAATAACCGTAAAACAAAGAAAAGAAGAGTAGTTTATTAAAATAGAATATTTAACAACGGCACAAGCTGTTTTCCTCTTGCGATGAAAACCAAGATAACAAGCAAAATATTATAACATGGAAAATGTTGTAAAAATAATGAATGGAACATTTGTTTCGCCTTGATGTTTAAATAATTTCTCACAAGGTGCAATAAAACAAATACACGAAAACTCATAAAGAGAAATGATATTTCGAAAGCCGCATTTGAATGTTAAAATTATAGTCGCGCCGTCCTGCTTGTGCACCCGGGGATTGGACTCTGGGGATGCATTCCATAGGGAAATCCGTTTTCGGATTGTGAAATCCGGATTCCGGATTTCCCAATAAAACGCAAAATCCGAAAACGGATTTCGATGCACTGAAATTATTCTCCACGATGGATTTCCATGAACAATGGGAAATCCGAAACCCGGATTTAGATTTAGAAATCCGGATTTCAAAATCGAAATCCTGGTTTTCCAATGGAACGCACCCTCATTTAAGAAGTAAGGAAATGCTCGTCGTCTCGTTGAGGGGTGATGTTACGGATTTTGGTATCGCTTAGGGTGTCCAGCAAGGAACACCGGTATTTTTAGCCATCAAAGTGTCGTCCTCTGAGGAACAGATAAAGTGAGGAACAGATTCGTTGGGTGCCCCTGAAGACCTGGAACTCCCTACCTAATAATGTAAGATTTGAGCCTACTTTAACTGGTTTTAGAAGACTCCTGAAAGTAATCTACTTTCAGACATAATGGTATATTGACAATCTTCATGTAAATAGATGTAAATTAGATTTTTTAATGTAAATAGATTTTCCTCCTATTTCATTTTTATTTTTTTATACTAAGATATTAGCCTTTATTTTTGGGCTACTCTGTAATTTTGAGTAGAAATAAAGTTCAGGTTATGTCATGGTATGTTATGTTATGTTTAGAGTGGCATGCGAAGTTTCATGACCATGCTTTTATATCTCTTATAGTTAAAAGCATTCAATGACAACGTCTTTATCGTCATTAAAAACACTGCAACTCTTGTTTGTCCTTTTTAGAACGGTTTCATGATGATCATACCGATCCAAATTTTAAGGAACTAGGTATATTAAAATTCAATGACCTCATTCTCTTGCTACAATTAGGTCAGTTCAGGGGCGTAGCTAGGATTTTTCAAAGGGGGAGTGACACCGAGTCACAGCCAGGGTACTTACCAAATTGTCATGTCGACATCCACACTGCGCTTTACTAAAATTATCTCACAAAGGGGGGGGGGGGGGGGGGGTCACGGGCACCCCAGGACCCCCTAGCTACGCCCCTACAGTTCATATTCTTACATGACCTCATCCTTACCACCAAGATTTTATCACAAATTTCTTAAAAGCAACCAATTTCACACCTACAATACTTGAAACTCACGCCTTACATCTACTATCGTCGAACAATTGTTAAGAAATTTTCTGTGTTTTTCCAAGGACCCAAATTTTATAACTCCCTTGACAGCGAATTTGCTCTTTTAAGAAAGCCCTTAAGAAAAAAATTAGTTTTACTTATTCAGCGACTCAACGCCATGTTACAAACTAATTTAATTATTTGTTAAGTCAACTTTGTTGATTGGGGAGGCCGAAACACTTATAAGCTTTATGATTTCTTTTCGTTCTCCCCGACACTTTTTCTTTGTAAATTATTTAAATTATTATATTGTATTCTTCTTTGTTATTACTTGTGTGGAAAAATAAAATAAAAATAAAATAAAAAACAAGCTTGAGCCACGTCCAGATTGGTCTCCTTTATGGGTTAAATTCCAAATTTCCGATGAGCATCCCCGCATTCTTCATTTGGGACCCTCCTCCCCCCCCCCCCCCCCCCCCACCCCCCACCCCCAACCCCGAGAACTGCTCATTCTCAACAAAAAATCTAGAGCGACCAAATTAAGGAATTACGAAATTAAAGAATTACGTCATCAGGTTACCACGAATTTACTTCATGTCTTTTCATTACTCTATGCCTCAATTATCTATTTTCGAATTACCCAAAATACGCTTTGTTTGCACCCCCAAATTTTGCATAAACTATTGTTTTGAAATGCTCTTGAGAATAATTATGCAGCCCTCCCAAGAGCATTTACAAACAATAGTTTATGCAAAATTTGGAGGGCAAACAAAGTGTATTATGGGCAATTCGAAAACAGAGAATATAACCCCAACAAACCATTGTATTTTCTGAAAGGTAAATTAGTAGTACACTGGGAAAAACAATTTAGGATAAGATAAAATGATAATAACTTTTAAATGCTTTACCTAAATTCCATTAAAAACGGCAACATAAGAGACAAGAAAATTTCACACATGGAAAATTTTTAAAATACCTCATTGTTTACATTAAAGGTGCGTGGGACAGTAGTAGTGAGAGAATGAGAGTTCTAGCTCACAGGGGAAAACGCCTCATTTTTTTTAAAAACCATCTCAAACCGGTTTAAACCGGTTTTCTTACCCTAATTTTCTTAGCAGAAGCTTCTAAAAAAGTCGACGAATCTTAACGCTAATTTAGCGTTAACTCATTTTTTCTCCTCATTTCTTAGCAGTTTTATTTAATGCCTCTGTTTTAGCGGTTTTAATTTAACGCTTAAGAAATGAGGGGAAAAAATGAGTTAACGCTAAATGAGCGTTAAGATTCGTTGACTTTTTGAAAAAACTTCATTTAAAAAATTGACCATGCGTTTTAACATAATTATTTTAGATGCGTTTCCCTCCCTTTTGAACCAGTTCAATCATCAAAAAAACTACTCTCCAATGACTCCCATGTATTCCAGCGTATAAATCTATTTACTTCAAAAATCCCAAGGTCATAATATAATTTTCGTTAAAATCCATGCTATTTTTTTTGATGGAAATATTCAAAGTGACACGACTAGGTATACTTGACAATTTGAATATTTCTTCAAAAAAATCACCTGGATTTTAGCGGATAATGTATGAAAAAAAGGTTTATATGGATGTTTCATTTCATATTAACCTTTTCAAAAAAACTACTTCCCTCCTCCAAGTCTCCAATGCCCCCATGCCCAGGTGCTAATTCCATCTCCTTTCACATATCTTTTATCGTCATCAGCACTCAAAGCTGTCTTATTAATTCTTTGCGTGAAAATCTCATGCTTCTGACTTCGAATGCAATTCATAAATCTCATTTGTGGAATATTTGTTTCCAAGGTCAGTAGTTTTAGAGTTGGGGGCACCAGATCAAAAAAATATTTTTTTGATCTGATACCAACCCAACTCTAACACTACTTTCCTTATGATGGTAATCAGTTTTTTGTTTCCATTTAATGTAAACCAGTTTTTGGAAAACTATGTTTCCATAAAATAATTAAACTATATGTTTCCATAAAATAATTAAACTATATGTTTCCATAAAATAATTAAACTATATGTTTTATAAAAAACAAAGTGCGTTTATTCCATTGCGTGATTCCACATAATAGAATCCTTTGCGTGACACAATTCTCGGAAACACAGGAAGTCGATGATGTCATACAATAGGGGGTTCCCCCAGGAAAATGAGTCATAATATTACGTTTCAAGGTCATGAGACAGTCGTATGATTTCCCTCAACCAATCAAATGGTGGATGATGCAAAATCCACTTGCCATTGTTCTCTTTTGTTTCCATTGGGAAGGGAAAAAACCTTTTTCAAGCAAAACAAGATTTGCATGTTATCATTTGATTTAGTGAATGATATAAAAATGCACTCGCTCAACCGCATAAAAAAACAAAGCAACAAAGTGAATAATCACTGAACATTAAAATGGAACTCGGCTGCATTTATTATTGCCATTTATATGGTTTGTAAACAATGGTAAAACAATTGTTAATTATTTTAAAAGTCATCATGAAGCAGCACTACCGAACCTTGCTGTTAAACCTCTTCAAAACCGCAGAAATCCCTGCGTGGAAACGTTACGAATCGGTGATTAGCAACAAGCGAGAGATCAGAACGCATTCAAGTCATCGTAAGGTTTGTTCTTGCAACACGAAAGAACGGAGATTTCATCTTCAGGGACACAACTACTGCGACAGCGAGCACGCCGCGTGGGAATATTTATTGTGAGGAAATGAGTCATCAGATAAAAAGAAACAAATATCTTCTCCAAATGAATGAATACTGATATGTTAAAAGGTAAAGAAATATTATTTTAGTTGTTAATAGCATAATGTCCATATGCGTGACTTGTTACACCATTATCGTGAATATACCGTTTATCATCGAAGCAAGATAATGAGACTTTATTAAGCTCATAGCTTCCAAGTTGATGGTTATTGCTTCGGATTGTTTTCATTGTATGATACATTTGCTTGTTATTAAACAGAACCTCTTTATAATTTTCATGTTTGATGTCATTTTTTACGACATTCTTTTTTATTCCTTTAGCAGTCTTCCCACCGTTATCATTGTCTTTTATGTAGCTATACATTTTTGATCTTAATCCAACGAATTCACATATAGGGACTCCTGCGGCTTCATCTTTGAATTTACCAATTACTTTTTTATTTGTCTTATCAAAATATTGTGAGCTTTCAGGGTAGTCGCTGTTATCAAATTTGTCTTTATCATTCCAAAAGTTTTTATATACATCTTCAGCTTCAATTTCATAAGTCAGAGAGTCTGTATCAGTGAATAATAACTTAGCTTTGTCTCCATACTTCTTTTTTATGTAGTTATAATGAAAATCATACATTAATGTCTTACTAAGATCTAGAATGCACATACCCACATAAGCCGGCCTGTTTAGGGTAAGTGTTTCTTTAATCTTATGCACAGCTACTAGATTTTCATTGAATATCTTACTGCTGACATATGTTGGTTTAGCGGCCATTTTTAATAGTTTCTTTTCATCAGTTACTAATCTGACATCTACTCGCTTTCTAATATTTTCCATCGTTTTTCCAAATACACTGTTGTTCATAAGCTTGAAGAAGTCTTTCTCAAAAGCATTTTTTGCATTTGTTCTCTTCTGTGTATTGAAGTCAATGTATTGTTTAAGCCAAGGTGACTGATTAAATTCTAATACTCGATGAACTTTAATGACTTTTAATCCAAGATCTGTATATAATTGAAGGTTTCTATAATGTAGAACGTATTTTTCTTTGTTGCTCAATGTTGGTATCAGTTTTTGTACAAGACCTGTTGATATATTATATTTTTTCGCAATGTTTTTAGCATAATCTGATAGCATGTCTTTAGTTACTTTAACCTTTTCCGGTCCTAGTGGGTAGTCGTTATGAAGGTCATGCAACTCTTTGGGGTATTCTAAATCAACTTCTAATATTAAACCTTTTTCGCTGTTTTCATTGTATTTAGCTAAATCTATGTTGTTAATCTGTTTATCTGTCATCCATCTAAAACCACCAGTTGGTAGGTATTGTGACATAGCCCAACCATATAAATTATTAGCGTCTAGATACATGATATACTTTGAGGGCGCCTTCTCATCGTATGTTTTCATGTATTTATTATTTGACTTTCCGTATCGATTGGCTATATATGATATACCACCACGCATACCCTTTTCAATAAATTGGAACATATCTATATCAGTCATTAGTTCTAGTTTTATATTAGTCATTTTTAGCATAGCATCCCATGACAAACCAGGAGATGTGAAATAATGACATGGATCAAGTTTATAGTATTCTAAGCATGTTTGCCTAAAGGATTCAAACACATCAGCTAATAGAAGTATATCAGATTTCAAATACAAGTCATGATACTCACCCATTGTTTTAAGCATGAATGTTTCCCATACAGTCTGAGCATGTTGATAATCTTTATTGCTTATATGCTCATTATTCATGATACTAAAAAAGTCTTCTTTTGTTGGTAGTTTTTCATTGAATTTATCAAAACTGTCCATGTAGTCATAAGGATATATTCCTTTTCGAGCCATCAAATCAAGTTTTTCACCTTTGAATTTTTGAGAGGTATATTTTAATGATTCTCTTGGTAGATTATTTACTAGTTTTTCCAAACTAGAGCTCATAAATTGGAAACTATCAATGAAGGTAAGATGATTACCAAGCATGAAAGCCATATACTTCTCCATGTTGTTAGGTATGGCATTGATATTCATTTCACACTTTCCACCTTTCTTATTTGTATATGTATGCTTCTTAACAATTTCACCAATCTCTTGCATTATAAAATGACTATCATATCCTCTTAAGTTGTGAAATATAACAGGTATTTTTATTTCTTCTGGTTTTATTTTGAGTTTCAGGTTACAATCTTGATGAGCAGAGCCTCTGTATTTACCTATAATATGGCAATGGTCTCGAACTCGAATGTCTTTGTCAGTATATTTTTTATCACAAATATGACATTCTTTAGCTTTTCGAAATTCGTCTTCATCATCTTTTGTCATTTTTAATGGTTTGTTAAATTCCTTTTTCATAATATTTTTACAATACTTAACTTCTTCTAGCATCTTTTCCATAAATTTATAAACAGCCTTTTCACCCCTATAAGATTGAACCTTCTTAGTATACCGATCATTATAGCAACAAACCACTTTATATCCATAACCACAGTCTGTATGCTTCTGATAAGCCTCTGTGTATGATTTATCATTATTGGGTTGACAACCATGTATTTTTTCAGTAATAGCCTCAAAATCTGCATAAATGACGAATGGTACTGGTAGTTGTTTATGAAAGTTGTTGAATCTTAGTATATTATTATCCTTCTCAGGCATTTTTATCGCTTGTGTGCCATTCACTTGTATACAGTTTTCTTTATGATCAGTTAATATTCTTTCAGAGCTGAAGCATTGAAGACAATACATGCAGAAATGTTTTCTTTCTTTGTGTTTTGTCTGATTGTACATTAACTTGTTAAAATCTTTAATCAAGACATAGTGCTTGTTTTCATTTTCTGTTATAAGAAGCAGATTCATACGGTCTGCATATTTTTCTTTTGAGACATAAATTGGATATGGTTGTTTATCTTCATAACCGAAAACATTTATGTTGATATTATTTTGTTTTTCAATCTTGTTGTACCGTTTGGTGGTGACTGGGAATTCAATCCCCGAATAATCTAAATTTTCAATGAATTGCTTGTCAACTTTTTTAATTCTCTGTGGGTATTTGTCTTGAGGATTCAAATGTCTAATGTGACACCATCTAAAGCATTCATTGTCTTTATTTTTCATGTTTATCAATCCCTTAGCACTATTTCTTAGTTCTGAAGGTAATTGAATGTAAGATGATCCCTTTAATGGTTCGTATTTAACAATATTAATATAGTGGTTGTCAATAGATCTAATTGTCCATCCAGAACCCTCAGAAATCCATTGAGCTACACTATTTAATATCTGTTGTTTAGACAATTGTAACGCTTCAGCAATTTCTATGTGGTTAATAATCGTCTGAGCCACACTGTTAAAATATGCAGTCTTAGACACTATTTCATCACCAGCTAGTTTCTCAAATGTGACCTTTAGTGTTTCAACAAATTTAATTCCTTTTGTATCACTTAGTAGGGTTTTAAAATGGGTTTCAATACCTTTTCTTGTTTGTTGTAATTGTGTTAAAGGGTCTTTATTGTTCTTTAATGTAATTTCGAAGGATTTAGTATAACCTTTTAGAGCTTTGTCTGTTTGCTCTATCTTAGTCCTTAGAGCTGGAACAGGTTTAACTGTTTTTTTAGTCCTTGGTGTAGGAATTGGTGTCTTTTTTAATTGTTCTATTTCTTCTAACCATTCAGAATGTGGGGGTGGTAGTCTTTTCCTCTCAAAATAGTCAACCAATTCTTTTACTGTTTGTCTTGGTGTAGGCACTGGTCTCCTACGTTGTTTTTCGTCATCCCCTATTATAATTTTAGGAGCTGGTTTAGCATTCTGTTTCATTAACAGTTTAATTAGTTCTGACTTCTTAAGTTTCATAAGTTGGGATTTTTCAAAATTCATTCTATATATATATAACTATATATAATATTTCTTTAAGTCATTTTCATAGTGCGTTTATTTTTGGAATCATTTTGGAAATAATTTGAGATAATCATATATGATTGGTCATATGATTATCTTTTTATGATATTCTTGTGTTATTCGTTGTTGTATTTTTGTGAATTCAATTGATGAATCATAGTTTTATTGTGTTTATATTTACTTACAGGATGAAAATATTTATTACATTCAATACAATGATATTTATTATCTGGATTGTCATTATACTTCTTACAATAAAGACGTCCCATAATACGTTTTTCTTCATCAGTCATATACTTTTTAGGTCTTCCCCTTGATTGTTCTACCATTACTATATAGTATGATTATTTTTTTAAGTCATTTTAGTGCGTTTAAATATGGTTGATAATAGCCAGAAACATTAATATTTTTGGCTACAAAAAGCGAATACAGAGTAAATCTGAGATATGGGCTACTTGTAAATAGCAACATCTCTTTAACCCTTTAAAACCAACACTCTTTAATCAAAATTTTGTCGCTTCAAATATTTTATATCATCAACTTTGGTTTGTTTCAATATATTACAATCTTCGTCATAATTATCGTTTTCTATCTCGTCACAGATAATCTTTAATAACTGTTTCAATGTTATATCTGCATCCATTTCATGTATTTTTTTATGATAAAGTTTCAATAGTTTTTCCTTATGTTGTAACATGTCCAACCTCTCTTCATTATCGCGTATTTTGTCATGAAGATATACTAATTCTTCTTCACAATCATAGATTCGACTTTCAATTTTTCTGATATGTCTACTAATATCTCTCATTATATAAACATTATATATTTTTAACATCTTTTAGCGATATCCAACTATTAAAATCATCACTATATCCCTTCCATTTTACTAACGCTTGTTTTTTCTTATAATCTCTTTTGATAACCTTATCAATTCTAAATACATCCTGTTTTGCTAATTGTAATTCAGGTTCATAAAATGACCCTTCTATTGGTTCATTATTGAGATCTTTCAATTTGTATATTATTGGATTGGAATATTGGATTTTATCAACTGTAAATACCTCTTCAGACCAATTTGGAGTATATCCTTTATCAAATACCTTTCTTTTATACTTTGAAATTCTAACCGTATCACCAACTTTGAATTTTACTTTTGATGATGATGGTTCCATATCACCATGGATATAGATTGAAATAAACAGTTCCTTCATTCTTTTTCTTAGATGCTTGAAGCGGTGACATTTTTATTGAACTGTGCTTAGTGTTGTTGTATTTTTTAACCAAATCATCTAAAATATTATGCCAAACAGTATTATTTTGAACTGTGAATTGTTTATACATTCTGGTTTTCAAAGTGCGATTAAAACGTTCAATCACAACAGCTTTACCTTCATTAAAAGTGGAATACATCTCAATATTGTTTTGTTTCAACCACTCCTTGAAAGTTTTATTATAAAATTCAGATCCTTCATCAACCCAGAGATATTTCGGTTTTCTTTTATACTTTTTTATGATGTCGTTAAATGCATCAGTAATTGAAATACCTGTTTTGTTTTTTAGTGGTATAGCCCAAGCAAATTTACTGAATACATCTATTACAGTCAATATGTATTTGAATCCTTGATTCCATTTCGAGAGTTTATCCATAAAAACGAGATCTGCGCTCCAAATATCATCTATTCCATTGACAATAACTCTTCTAGTTCTGAATTTTCGTTTGATTGGCTTATGTAATTCATCGGCTAATTGTTGAGCCCAATCATTTTTACTCAACGCCGCTTTCAGTTTTTTGGCTTCCTTTTTTTAACACCAAGACCTAATTTCTGTTTTATATCAATCGTGTTTCTAGCCAACCAATGCCCCCATTGTCTTTCATTATACGGTACGTTGTCTAAAGATTTAACCATTTTTCGGTCTGCTCTATTCTTACATTTTCTGTCGTCTTTACAAACACTATAATCAACATCATGCTGCATGGCAATGGCATCCGTTCTTCCTGTAGGTTGGTCATATATTTCTAATATTTGGCCAGTTGTTGGGTCATATTTCACTTGACTCTCTAAATCATTATAAGGTCCAGTATATTTATGACCGGGTAATGTCCACCCTCCTTTTGGTTTCGGAAGCTTCCCAATGGCCTTATGTATATCAATAGCACCGCCTTTGTGTAAAGGATCTATTTTCTTTGATAAATCTGATGTAATACTATTCAAAGCTTGATCCAAATATTTATCAGCCATTCCTTTAATCTTTTGTTTTGCATAACCAGATTTGATTGCTTTTGACGCTCCGATTCTGCCTAAATTATACAAACCTTTTAAAGCACTTTTAGCTGCAATTTCACCAAGACTGTGACTTCCTTCAATATCAAATAAGCCCGCCCCTTCAGACGGGCCTTTCAGTTTCCCTTATTTTTAACAAATTTGGTTTTTGTTATACCACATTCAGCGCAAATGCATTTCAACATCGTTCGACCATTTTTAGTTTTCACATATCGTTCGCTTCCTGGAACACATTCAGTGACTTTCTTCTGTCTAACACAATATGATTTTACCATTATATATATAAGTTAGATATTTCTAAAATAATATTCGAGGAACCTCTCATTCTTCATTGTATCATATATGTCAAATACTTGCAATAAATTATAATACGAATTCCCCTTATTCATTTCATTCAGAAAGTATAAACAGAAGTAGCCACATGTAGACGTTTTTATGTTTTGGATTTGGTTGTTTTGGTGAAGCAGTGTCATATTCCTTCTTTTCGCATGATTTACGATCTCTTGAAATGGAGGCATACCAAAACTGTCAAAATAATTTATCACGTTGTCTTTTACATAAGTTGTAACCCAATGAGATCCTGCCATATAACTAGGTTCCAGATTGTAAATAAATAATGCTTGGCTATGATTATGTGGAACTCTTTCATCCCTTGACAGAACATCACTGATTGGAATGTTTAAATATCTGCACCATTTTATTAGATCATGATTACTTAACGGGATGTCTTTGTGGAATTTCGGTTTTACAGTATTGCCCCTAGTAGTGGGATGCCATTGAATGGGCTGTTTTTCCCTAATAGCAAGCCTTCGCCTCTTTTTGTTGTCTGTTTTTTTGGTTGTTTTTTTTTTTAATCCCCATACCAATCGTATTATCAGGCCAACTCCCATAAAATGGAGGTGGTTGTCTGTATATGCCTAGTCTTGGAGCTCCTCTACCAGCTTTTTTCTTACTAGTTCCGAGTCTAGGAGCACCACTACCAGTTTTACCAGTTAGAGCATTTAGGAGTAATGGAACACCAATGCTTGCCAACAGAGTGCCTAAAAATCCTCCTGATTGTGTTTTTGTCGGTGTGATATGAACACCCGAACCTGATTGAAGGGCATTCAATATATCCTGTTTTTGTTTCGTCGATAAAAGATGCTTATATTCTATCAGCTTATTGATTTTTTCTTGTGGTATGAGAAAACCACCAGACTGTATGCCTTTTCCAGATATCGCTTTAACAACCTGACTAGCACCTTCTGAAGCCAAACCAGCAAGAGCTGAAAGACCAAGGGTTTTACCAATAGTAGGTAAAGCTGCACGTCCAAGGGTAAGAATGGTAGTTAACAAACTTCCACCGACTTGTTTTCTAATATTTGTTTTCACAAGCTTAATGTCCATACCCTTATTCAATAGTCGATTATTTTCCAATCTTTTTTTTACCATCGCCGGGACATGTAGAGTATCATTACCACGAAGAGAGTCCTTCGTAAGTCTTAGAACAATTGTTTCCCTTTTGTGGTAAGCATTGCTAAGATTTTTCTTTTGATTGTCAGACAATTTCACATTAATCTCATAAAGTTGAGTCATTTGTTGTATATAATATACGTTATATAATTTTCTGGTTATAAAACATATATGAAATAATGATATTATTTGATTAGTAATTTATTACTTTTTACACTATAACCAATTCATTGCCAACCTTATCAATAACAACTTCTTCCTTATACAAAACTATAGCATGTACATTAAAATTTGCAGCTGGGTTAGCTGTTAATCTATATCGAAATATAAGCTGTTTTGGATCTCTTGTTACTTTTTCAGTTTGATATGTAAGATCAAAATAAATTAATCCATATAGAGAATTGTAATTTGCTAAATTCAATTGAGTTCCACTATTATAGTCGTTTTTCCTAAAACCGTATGACATTAAATCATTAAATATTCTTACTTTTGATTCCGAATCATACTCAGTTTCTGGATAAAAGACTCCGTTACCATACTCTAATCTGCAATTTAGTAATGATGAGTTGTTATCTCCTACATTTAATTTAAAAGTGTCCATTAAATAAGGCGAATCTTCAACCATTGCATCATTAGGTGGGTTGGTTCTTTTTAAATAAACAAAAATATGTTGAACATTATCAATACTACTTGATATTTGGAAAAATCCTGATGATTGTGAAGGAGCTGACAATTCATACATCTCCCTTAAATATTTCCATTGTGTTTCTTTCAAAAATGAACTAACAAATTTATCATACAGAGAATCTTTTGGTGTTAATTTTGGAACCCAAAGCAGAAACCTATTAACAACAATTCTGCCAGCATCAGTACCATTAGCCATGTGAATTAGTTCATCATCATTTTGTAGCTCAATGTTGAATTGTAATTGCATAGGTACTAACATTTTATCTTCAAGTTCTTCAAAAAATGAAAAACGATTTAACGGAATAATAATATTGATGTTTTTAGCGCCTCCATTACCATCGTTTTGTACAGCTTGAGTTTGTACTCGTCTAGCTTCATATCCTGTATTAGTATTAGCTGTTGTATTATCAGTATCTAAATACCAGAAACTGTTTTTAGCTACTGATCTGCTAAAATCATCAGAGTATTCTAACAAATTTTTTACGAAAGTCACTTTATGCAAATTATCAGTATCATAAACTATTTTACCTGCAGATTTAATCATAAGATGATCAATTAAACTATGTGATCCATTTATAATTGTAATTCTATCAGCTTGGGCATAGCCTGCTCCATCTGCTAGTTTTTGAAGCTGAAATTGAACTTCAAAATATGCATTATACCAATCGTAGAAACTCGATCGATCATTGATCGTGAATTTATACCCATTTTTCACTTGGTGTTGATTGTTAGCTGGGGCTCTGATTACATCATCAAGTTGGAATCGTACCAACTCATATCTTTGCAGATATTCACTTGTTCTAAACGACATTATATTATTATGTTAGATAATTTTACAATTATATACCATAATTTTGTAATATATAGATGTTTTCAATCATTTTATTGATTCTATACTACTCTTACTCTACGCCTTCTTTTCACACCAGATCCTGATATCAATCTATTGAGTATCATATCAGTACTTTCATCTTGCTGTTGCTGTTTAATGGGTGAGGATGGAACATTTGCCGTTTGTCTTGTAGCTCCTTTTCTCAAATTTGCCAATCTTTTCATTATTAGGTCTCCTGACTTCTGTGATACTGCCTCACCCAATCGCTTACCTGCATGCGATATCCCCGATTCTAGTGCCTTCTTTGCTATTGGCTTAGCAAATTTCCTAAAAACAGCTGATGCCACACTCTTTAATGGTTTGAAAATATTATCAACGATAAGCCCAGACCCTTTGTGTTGATATACAAATTTACCAAGTTGTGGATGGTAAAATCTTTTGAATTCATATGGTTTCATTTATACTATTATGTTATATTATTCTAAACTTTTCAGGATTAGTGAAAATGATGTATCTGCCCCATTCAGGTCAACTAATCTTCTTTTTCCATCGGTGATATAAATCCTTATACTAGAAATCGTATTCTTATTCACAGGATTATAGGTGATTCTCCGGGGTTCTAAGGTGAATGAATAACTAGGTTGGAGAACACTGGTTGAGAAGGAATAAATTATGTCCGTATCTTGACCGTCTACAAGTGAATCATTAATCAGATCACAATGGATATTCAATACATCTGTATCTTGTGATAGATTAGGCACTCTTGGCCCTATATTCGTCCCACTTTGTAATAATTTCTTATCAAACCCGATGAGTTCATTGAAATTGGAATGGGTTAGATCAAGTTGGTAATTCTGAGCCAATACTATCGTTACTCTGAATGTTGTATTATCGAATTCAAGAGTGATCGGATACGTATCACCAGTCTTTGTTATCTCCTTGATATATGTGTTGAAGTCTGTATAATTCCATACTCCAGCTGGAAAGGTGATGTTGTTAAATGTTGAACCACTATCGGAGCTATATTTGATTAATTGATTGTTGTATCCAGCATTAATATTAAACCATGTAACACTCATATTGATGATTCTGTTAAGACCAATAACATATTGCATATTTCTATCCAAAATTATAGGTCTAGTAAATTTTGTTGTAAAATCCTCAGGTTTATTATTCCCTTGATCTTTTACACTATAAGATGATAATACTATCTCTCGTTCCATTTATATAATAAAGTTATATTAATTATATTTTGAAATATTGACTAAACAATTTATTATATTGCGGTCTATTTATTGTCGACATTTTCAATAATGTGTCCAATATAGTTACTCCCATATTTCGCATCTCAATGCTGGTATTCCCTGCCAATCTTTCACCAATAATCAATTCCAATTTTTTCAAAAGCTGCTTTATATCATTATAAAACATAATATTTCCACCTCTCTGTTTTTTTCCCCGACTCTTGATCCCGGAACCTTTTATTGTTCCCAGTTTAGTCTCATAATGTTTTATGTATTCATTTAAAGTAACTCTCGCGTTGTCTATTCTTTTGTTCCGTACTTGTCTTTCACCTGATGATATCTCCCCCTTATTGTATTGTTTTGTAACAGTTGCTTTATAGCCACTTAATTGTTTCCTTTTTGTGTTGGCCTCCTTTATTATCTTTTTAAGATAGGCCCTAGTTTTTTGGTTTGTCATTTCTGGTTGATTCAATCTCTTATCCACATTTTCATAATCCATAACACCCATATCATTTAAAATCTCATTACTTATATCTTCATCGTATAATCCATAGTCGATCTCTTCGTCGTCATCATATTCTGGTGGTAAATCATCAAATTCCTGAGGGAAGTACTGAGGATCAACATAAATCTCCTTCTTTCCTTCCATAAGATCTTGTAAAGATTCTTCATATTTTGGTGGTTTTGGCACTAGTTGTTTTTCTGGCTGTGGTGGTACATAATCACCAAAATCAATCAGACCTTCTACATCCATGTCTTCATATGGATCAACTTCAGGCATATAGTCAATACCAGGCTCACCTTTCTTAGGTGGTCGCTTTTTTCTCTGAGGCATCCTTAAATCTAAATTACTGTCAATAACATCATCTAATTTACTAGTCACTGGTTTAAATACCTTCGCCAATGACTGTTGGCTTGTCTGCTGACCAATATCATGTTTCGTTATTATATTATGAACATAATTAATCTTATTTCCTAATTCAGATTTATTCTTTGCAAGTTCTTTCCATTTAAGTAAACTCATTTATTATTATATTATTACATTACATAAAAATGAAAATCATATATAAAAAATAACGTTTTACACTGTGTTATACACCGTGTTATACACCGTGTTATACACCATGTTATATTGAAATAATATACCCATATAATATAAATGAAAATACCAAATTATGACGTTGAAGACGATGTTGTCTCAAACTTTAAACAGTTATATGATTTCATGCCAAATAAATGTTTTCGGATGCTGGTTTGCGGACCTAGTGGTTCTGGTAAAACAAACACACTAATGCATATGATATGCAATCTACTGTACTTTGATAAAATATACCTATATGCTAAAAACTTAGAGCAGTCCAAGTACAAGAATCTTATGGATATATTCCAGCCAATAACTGATGAAGCTGGTTATGATGTTATTGAAGCAAGTAATGATCAAATTATTCCCGTAAATCATCTTGATAGTGAAAGTCAGAAAATAGTAATATTCGACGATTTCGTATGTGAAAAAAAAAACAAAAACCATTAATTGACTATTTTATACGAGGGAGACATAAAAATTGCAGTGTGATTTATCTGAGTCAAAGCTACTATAAGACACCAAAAGACATAAGATTGAACTGTTCACATTTCTCTATTTACGAATTCCCAAGTGCTAATGAGAGGAGTCTAATTTGTCGTGAAAACACTATTCCAAAAGAATTATATGAGAAAGCAACTAAAGAACCATTTTGCTTCTTGTATATTGATAAACAACGGAAATTGATAACTAAGAATTTTGATGAACAAATATAATATAACTCAATTATATATGAGTTACTCAAATGGAATTTTACCATCGTCAACATCAACATCAATGGCGACACCACAACGTGGATTACCCGGCGTAGGGTTCAAATTGACAGATGATGGTGATTATGATATGCAAAACAAGAAATTAGTTAATGTCAAGGATCCTACAAATTTTAAAGATGTCGTCAACAAAGAGTATGGAGACACGCATTATTTAAAGTTAGATGGAACAACTCATATGACTGCAGATTTGGATCTGCGAGGAAATAAATTAATTCTACCCGGAGAAATTGATATGGATCGAAAACTGATCACAAATATGGATACGGATGAAAACAATGATCTTTCTGCGGTGAATATGATAACTTTGAAAAAATATCACCCTGATGCCCCAGCACATACACATGAAGTGACCAAAGATGTTGATTTGAAGGAGATGTATAATGTTACTAATAGCAAACAACAAAATTTCAGTTATTATCAAACTCATTATGATTCGATTCCATGTTATGAAGATATAAGAAGAATGTTTTTATCACGAAAGGAAATTTCTCCAATGGAAAATAGACTTGATATGGCACATCATAGTATATTAAACCTTGCAGAACCAAAATATGGTGCAGAAGCTAGTACAAAGACATATGTTGATAATTCTGTCATTACAAAAGCTGATAAATCATATGTAGATTCTGAAGTTAACAAAAAAGCTGATAAAAGTTACGTTGATTCAGAAATAAATACAAAATCTGATATATCATATGTTAATACAAAACTTTCTGATATAGAAAAAAAGTATAAGGAATACGTTGACCAGTCACATGTTTCAGACTCAAATGCTAAAAAAGACGTTTTTCGTTATATTATGGAAGACATAGATGAATCAAGTTCTGAAGAAAGGATTATTGTTACTGGCATTACAAATTATAACTCATCACCTCATAATTTTAACAAAAATGCATACGATTTAAAACTGTTAAAAATGAATGACAATCAATATATATCTCGGATTGCATTTAACATGTATCAAATACCAATAAATTATTACACTATTTGTATAGAATTCTTCATGCCCGATATAAGCAAATTTCAATCATTAAATTGCGTCTCAACTGTTTTAGGGATAAATAAACAAACAACTAAAAAATTCCCAAATTACATCAGATCAATTATCAATTTTAGAAAGGGAGTACAGACGTCTCCAGTATATTTAGACGTCGATATGCATTTATCAGGTGATAATAATTCACCTAGTCAGTTACCTTGCTACATGATTGTATATGGCATATCAGGAACACATTCAGACGTTTCTCCCGCAGTTTTTGATTCGATATATTTCATCGAAAATAATAAAATGACAATGCAGACTGATTTGGATATGAATAGTCACAGAATAATTGGCTTACCAAGCCATAAAAATAAATTCATATTTTTAGGCAATTATATGAAAAATAATAACAGTCATAATATCATATTCAACGGTTCAACATCGTTTATTGCATTAGTTAATTTAAAATTAGTGAAATTATGGTTGATGATATTGGACGATAAACCGCCTGAAGGATACAAAAAAATGTTTATATTCATCGGTGGCACCACTACATTTGCACCTCAACAATGGAATAAAACATCAAATAAAATTTATTACACTTTCAATATATTATCATCAGTTATCAATTTCAGGGAAGATACAGTTGTACAAATCAAATTAGTATCCATTGATAGTGATTTTATATTTGCACCTTATAATTGCCATATCAGTGCACTTTTTGAAGAGTTTTAATATAATCAATAAATATACATGTCGAATTTGAAGCAAGCAATTAATTTTTGTAATAAATTTTTCAAAACCCAAAAATACCTACATCCTAATACTAAAGATGAAATATTAAAATCGGCTTTAATATATCAATTTTTGTATGTAAACTATTTGAATGAGGCAATATCAATGAACCAAATATTAGAAAAACACCCTAATATTGGCTTAATAGGACCGGGTTCTTGCACTATAAACACCAAATACCAATTTTTAATTAAACATGCTATTTTTCATGATGCATTTGGAAGATTTTACAATGACTATGGAATGGGGCCTGGATACACATATTGTTACCATTCATTGCCTAAGAAAATAAAAAGATCTCCAATAATGGGCCAAATAAGTGGTGTAATATAATTATTGTCTTCTTTCAAATCCTAAAATATAATTATCCAAATATATAATATAATGACTAAAACAGATAAAACAGAAATATTCAATTTTAATCACATAGATAAAAACATCAGCCAAGAAAAATTATCTGAAATCAAAGCATTGTATAAATTTTATCATAAACGCTTTTGGTGCTATAAGAAGGCTTTCAAATATTTCAAAAGATTGAATTTAGCTATTAATTTAACATCAGTTTCTTTAATATCCATTGGTACAATAGCTGGTTCAATAACGTTAAATCCTATTATTTTAGGAGTAATTAGTGGTAGTGGTTTATTGATTAAGACATACAGTGAAATTAAAAACTATAAACGAAAAATTGAAATGTCTAAATTTGCATACACAACATATGAAAAAGTATTAGTCGATTTACGCTCATGTCTCAGAGGAAATCAATTCAACCACACTGTTTTCATCAATGAAATGAGACAGTTAGATGAAATAATCATTGATCTTTGTCCTCTTGCCGATAAATTTGAAAAACAGTATGATAAAAAATTCACTTCCGAGTAAACTTTTAGAGTAAATTTTACTAACAAACTTTACTTTTACGATAAACTTTACTAACAAACTTTATTCAATAACTCATTCATATGGAAAACCCCCTTTGCATGACGTATGACTTCCTGTTTTTCTGAGAATCACGCAACAGGTCACCTTTTAATAATTTTGTTTATATCATTCTTTATCAATTCATAAACATGTTTCCACCAAGTCTCATAGAATTTTAATGTCTTCATTGACTTCGTTACTTTAATACTCTTGTATGGAAGCTCAAGCATCCTAAATAATTGCTTGATAATAAATTTAATACTAATCATCCGTTTACGGTTATTGTTAACCTGCGATAATACTTCATTAACCAAAGCGAATATTCTCAGGATTTTCTGTCTATTATCATTACTAATTTGTACATGATTCTGTTGTGCTATATCATTGACAACGTTTAAAATATGATATTTTCTTATATACACACTCTTTCTCGTCATTTTATATTTGTTATCATGGAAATCGATATATGGAGCTTGTAAATCATATCCATTAACAACACCACAATTTTTACAAACATTCATTCCATTTACATTTTCCATATCCTGTTCACTACAACATGACCCGACCACTCTCGCACTATTATCAACATCTGCTAATCGTTGGTCACAAAAGGGACAGGTCAACTCTCCCATATTCTCAAATTCATCATGAATTTCTAAATTACAATTCATTCTATACTATTATATGAGATTATATTTTTATGTGACTGTCACTAAATCAAATGATAACATGCAAATCTTGTTTTGCTTGAAAAAGGTTTTTTCCCTTCCTCAATGGAAACAAAAGAGAACAATGGCAAGTGGATGATGCAAAATCCACCATTTGACTGGTTGAGGGAAATCATACGGCTGTCTCATGCCTTTGAAACGCAATATTATGACTCATTTTCCTGGGGGAACCCCCTATTGTATGACATCATCGACTTCCTGTTTTTCCGAGAATTGTGTCACGCAAAGGATTCTATTATGTGGAATCACGCAATGGAATAAACGCACTTTGTTTTTTATAAAACATATAGTTTAATTATTTTATGGAAACATATAGTTTAATTATTTTATGGAAACATATAGTTTAATTATTTTATGGAAACATATAGTTTAATTATTTTATGGAAACATAGTTTTCCAAAAACTGGTTTACATTAAATGGAAACAAAAAACTGATTACCATCATAAGGAAAGTAGTGTTAGAGTTGGGTTGGTATCAGATCAAAAAAATATTTTTTTGATCTGGTGCCCCCAACTCTAAAACTACTAAGGTCAATACATAATCTTCATGCGTTATTCGTTTTTTCACAACTCGCTTTTTCACACCCTTACATTTCTTTGTTCCACCTCCACCATGAATTTTAAAGGAATAACACTTTGCTCTCAACCCAACAAATTCTTCAATCACTCCACCGCAAGCTTCATATTTCATCAAACCCAAAACTTTTTTATTCACTCTTTTTATCGTTCCATCAACAACTCGAGGATGTGTTTCAGGAAATTCAGAGGTGTCAAAGTGTTTCGTCACATCTTCCGAAATGTCAACAAACAAATCATCCGTCTCAATTTCTTACAACAACGAATCAGTATCGGTGAAACACAGTTGAGCCTTTTTCCATTTTTTCTTCATATATCCATAATGGAAGTCATACATCAGATTTTTCGATACATCCAATATCGCTTGGCCTACATAAACTGGCTTGTCGAATCGCATTCTTACCCGCTTCATGTGAACCCCAATGAAATTTTCATTGAAGATTGTAAAGTGTTCAAAGTTTGATTTTGAAACTAATTTGCTGAATTTTTTCCGTTCACAAACAAGTCTCACATCCTTTCTTTTCCGAATGTTTTCCATTGTTTTTCCAAATACTGCATTATTCATCAGTTTAAAGAAATCTTTTTCAAATGCATTTTTTGATTGTTGCCTCAGAATCACATTCTTATCAATGAAAGACTTCAACCAGCATTCCTCTTGAAATTTCACACCTCGATGAATTTTAATTAACTTACATCCTAATTCTAAAGCTTGTTTGAGAAGTTTATGATGCACAATCATCTTTTTCTTATTCCATAAGTTAGGAATCAATTTTTCCACTTGCCCCTTTTTCACACGTTCTGGAAGCGGAGGAAAGTCATTGAAATGATCATGTAATTCTCTTGGAATTTCAATATCCACTTCCAGAACGCAACTTTTATCTTTCCAATTCTTCAATTCTTTTTCATTCATCCATTCAAATCCACGTAATGGAAGAGGATTAGACATTGCCCAAGCATAAAGCCCATTTGCATCCCAATAAGCTAGATATTTAGAAGGTTGGTTTTTATCAAAATCTTCTCCCATATATTTATTGTTTGCTTTTGCTTTTCGATGAAAGATGGTTGAAACTCCTCCACGAATTCCCAGCTCAAAGAATAACAACATATCCGGATCAGTCAACAACTCCAATTCCACTTTGCTTTCCTTCAAAGCTGCATCCCATGCAAGACCAGGTGAAGTAAAAAACCAAGCAGGGTCCAAATCATAATGAGTTCGACAAACTTTTCGAAATTCTTGAAAGACATCTGCTAACAATGCAACATCAGCTAATAGATAGATGTCATGAAAGTGTCCCATGTTTTTTATTTTCATTTCATCCCAAACTCGTTTCGCATATGCCCAATCATCGTCACTCACACCTTCATCATTTAATTCTGAAAAGAAATCATCTTTTTCAGGCAACGTTTCTATTTTGAATTTCTTAACATTATCCAACCATTCATAGGGGAAGATTCCTTTCCTTTTGAATAACTCCCACTTATCTCCGAAGACTTTTTTCGTTTCAATGAAATCTTCATCCCTTAAATTTTTAACCAAGTTTCCTAAAGGTGCTGCCATGAAAGCTGCTGAATCAATAAATCGAATTTCATGCCAAATCTTTTTCATTTCTCTTTTTCCAGTTATCATACTAAAGATATTTTCCTCTTTTTCAATTTCAGCAACCGCAATCTTCTTGGAGAAAGAGATGTATTTCTCTTCATTATTCGGGAGGCAGCTTATATCTCCTTCAATGTTTCCCAAAGCTTTCACAATGAAGTGCGCGTCATATCCCTTTAGATTGTGAAATACCACTGGAGTGAACTTTGGCTTTCTGAAATTCAGATTACATGATTCATGCGCTGCTCCTCTGAATTCACCTGTGAAATGACAGTGGTCTCGAACGCGTTCCTCATTCTTTTCAAATGGTTTTTCACATATCCAACAGCAGACTGCTTCTTCAAATTCTTTTTTCTCTTTCCATCCAAATATCATTCTTTTGGGGAATGCCACTTCTTTTTGAATCTCCAAAACAAACTCACTCAGCTTTTCAACGAATTTCTTTCCAACATCTTCCTCATCACTTTCTGCTCGGAAAAGAACTGGTTTTCTTTTTACAAACTTTGATACCAAATGAAATGCGAATGAACAAGCCACATGTTTCTGAAAGTTTTCTGTGAATGATTCTTCAGGTGGAGGTTGACAGGAAGAAATAGGAAGTTGTTTTGCTTCAAAATCTGCAAAGATGACAAACGGAAATTCCATTTTCCGGTTGAAGTTTTTGAATTTCAGTATACTTCCCTCTTCTGGCATCTCAATCTTTACAGCTTCAAACTGCGAACAAGATTCTTCATGCAGTTTTAATTTCTCTTCATCTGGAAAGTGATTGAGGCATCTTCGGCAAAAAAAACAACTGATCCATTATGATGAGTGATTTGATTTGAAAGAAGCCGACTAAGGTTCTTTATCCAGCAATAATGAGTTTTCTCAATAGATTTTAGAAATAACAAGTCAATCTTTCGTCCATCTATTTCTGATATTCTCAGAGGAAATATAATTTTATTTTCATATCCAAATACATTAATTGATAAACCTGGATTTCTTCTTTCAAACTTAGATATTTCAGTTAAAGGAGTTGGGAAAGACAACCCATCCCAATTCAGCTCTTGGCTTTGTTCTCTCAACTTTGCTGTGATTCTCTCAGCATTTTTGCTAATTGGAAACACTGCTCTTGTTACACACCATTTGAAACATTCATCATCTTCGTTTTTCATGTTGACCACAGCTTTTCTTTTTGCTAAAGTTGCTGGAAGTTTAATAAAGGAATTTCCACTCAAAGGATGGAAGGAAGCAAAGGGAATAATCAATTCTAACACTCTTTCAAATCTCCAATTCGAACCTCTCTTTTGGAAATTTGCCATATGTTCCATAATTTTATCAATCATTTCATCAATGGCATTCCATTTATTTGTTCCTTCAAGATTCATAAAGATTTGTGAGTGAAAGTCTGCTGTTTCTTCAATTTCTTCTCCAGTTGTCAGCATAATTCGAGACATCAAACATTTCAGAATGAATTTAACTTTTGTCATATTATTCTGACGAATGAGTGCTCCTACCTGTGGCCTCACTCTTCGGAAGAAATCTCTAGGAAGTTCTCCAGGAATTCCAAAAATAACAAATTCTCTTGCGAATCGTTTAAATGCGGAAGCCCTTTCAAGTTGGCTCAATTCCCTAACTCGCCGTTTCAACTTTTCTATTTTTTCATCCGGTTTCACCTCAGGAAGTTTAGCTTTATCCAACCAATCCAACCAGTCTGTAATTGTTTCTTGTTGATTTTGAATTACTTGTGGAATTTCTTTAGGAGGAAATAGCTTTCTTTTCGGAATCAAAATAGGTACATTAATTAAAGGATTTTTCTGATTGAGTGGATTGAGAAACTTTTCCAATTCAGCTTTTCTCAATTTTGACCAACCTTTTAATCAAGATGATCGAGCTATAGATTGCAATTCTTTTAATGTTTTCATTTTATTTACAAAAAAATAAAAAAAAAAACAAAAAAAAATTCCTTTCCATGATTCAACTCCAATGGAGTGGAATCAGTTCTTTTCTGCTAACGCTTCAACAATTTGTGATGCAGTGAAACCTTTAAAATCATTTCCATCTAATTCTTTTTCCAAGAGAATTTCAAGAAAATCGTCTGGATGCCAAGATCTTTTTTCGAGTTCTTGAACCATTTTTATTGCAAGAAGATCATCAAAATCTAAATTTATCAATTCAAGAATAAAATCACTCCAATCGAGTTCACTGACAATTTCGTTTACATTTCTTTCGTACTCCTTTCATTCAGATAGATGGGGAGGACTTTTTCTCTCATGATGAAGTTTATTCAAGATTTGGTTTGAGTAGAACAGTTTTTTATAATCGGCTTTATAAAAATGGTGGAAAATACTTTTTAGATTCCACAAATGTTCTGCATAAAATCACTCAGAAGTCTGATGAGTTGGAGAAATCTTTCAAGATGATGAAAGATTATCTCATGTTGAGTGAAGTTCTTTCAAAAGAAAAAAGAGGCAAAAAAATCCCAGCTGATCTCAGAAAACGTTTAAAAACTTGGGATTTTTTTCAAGAGAAATAGTTGAACAAGTCACAGTTTGATAATTACCGCAAAAGATATGTTTTATCCATAAAGTTACTTTCCCACTTAGTTTTTCTCCAATGGCCTTCCATATATGAAAGTTCGATGGAACTCCAATGTCTAATTTACACCAAAGTTTTGGCATTTTACTTTTATCCGTTTTAATCAACTTAAAATCTGTTGCTTCAAAATCACCAATTTCGGAACGGGTTATTCTAATGAGATGATAAAGTCTTTCTGCAATGAGACTTTGGATATGATTTTCAATTTCCTGAATGTTTAAATGAACTTCTGGTGGAGATTGTTCCAGGTTTATTCCCAAAGAATATCCGAAATGATTTTTAAATATCTTAAAGGAGCAAGGAATGGAGAGAATAATATTTTTTCCTCTCTTTTGTAGAGGCATCAATGCAAAGATATTTTCCTTGATTTTCTTAACTTGTGTTTCCCTTATTTCAATTTCACTTTCATTAAATTCCATTTTTTTTATTTTTTTTTATTTTTTATAAAATGGAAGAAGAATACTGGATTGAATTTATTGAAGAAATGATAAATCTCGATTTTAGTGATGATCTAGCAATAAAAATTAGAAATGAACTGGAAAAAATAGATTATCACCCAGAAGATTTTCTTAGGGATCTCACGGAATATGAATTTGATGGAAATGATTTTGAAGATGATTTCTCAGCAGCAGAAATTGTTGAACTGATTATGGAACCAGAATATGGTCCGCTTGATAATGTAGATTGATTCCACTCCATTGGAGTTGAATCATATTTCAAAAACCAGTGAAAGATAAACTGCCTCATGCGACCCGATCACCAGGTCATCTTGAGGGGAAAAGAAAAATTAGTCATGCTTGGGATTTCAATTCCATCCCCAATGTTGTATTTCAAGCTTCTGCTTCTAGTCCCAATCCAGGTTCTTTCAAATTTACGGTTATTCACTGACATGGAGAAAGTCAGATCAATCTTTGGGACATTCGTTATTGAGGCATGAAATAACCCCACTTCCACCAGTTTTGTTTTTATTGGGAAGAAAAGAAACCTCGAGGTGCTGCCGATGAATAAAAATTTATTGCTATCATCATTTTATCGAAAGACGCCGGTTTCTACAATTCTGCTCCCAGACAAGTTGTGTCCATTCAAATCCAAGTCAGTCTCCATGACCATTTACCCGCCCTCAAAAACGAAAGGGGAATCGAAGACGCTGCTTTCAACATCAGGTTGAGAACCAGCAATGCCATATATGATCAACTTTGCGTTTCCTTTTTCAGCTGACTCGGCAGTGCCTCGCCATTTCAAATCCAGGAAAATAAATTCAGGTGGGGAAATCCTCCATTTATGCATGTGGATAATGGATCGGGTATACCCCGAAAACTTCTTAGTTGATTGCTGATTAATATTCAGACTTGTGCTCACAACGTCGACGCTCACGCCATCCATTGACGCGGGGAAGAATTCAATGCAGAGTGTGTATTCTCCCTCTGGGAGTTTGAACATATTGAATCCAAGTCTCCCATCGTATTCATTGAAATGATATTTGGTTATTTGCAAGTCATAGGCCTTCTTGTTGAAATGATGCGGTGAATTTGAGAAATCACTTATCCCAGTTACTTCCATATCATGTTCAGAGCTGGATTCATCCACATTTTCCATCAGATAGCGGAATGCGTCCTTCGGATGGGAGGTTGACGTGATATGCGATTCATTTACGTATTTTTTGATCTTCTCTTCTAATTCTATCGTGTGGGCTACCACACCTCCTATCGCATTATCCACATAAGATTTTGACGTGGGTTAATGCTTCAGAGTTGGCGTTGCAATATTGTTGATTTGTTGCGAGTTCATATCCAGGTTTCCAGTCATTGTTCCGCCTTCCAACGAAAGCTTTTTCCGAGCTGCGCCATCCACATATCTTTTATTTGCGCCTTGGTCAGCAACTTCGGGATCTTTCACGTTAAAAATGGTGTGATTTCCCATATCCAAAGCCGTCTCCATTGGAAACGTCTCTTTGCGGCTGAGAAAGATATTCTTGCCATCATTGTAAGAGATCAGGTTGTTATAATGCGCTCCCAAATCATGCCATGTTTGTTGTTTTGAGTTTTTCACGTTGAAAAGTCCTTTCAAATCCAGGTCCTTCGTGACTTCATGAGTGTGAGCCGGAGCATTGGGGTGGAATTTTTTCAGAGTGATCATATTCACCGCTGACAAATCCTGGTTTTCATCCGTGTCCAGATTTGTGATCAGTTTGCGATTCATTTCTATTTCCCCGGGGTTGATAAGTTTTTGCCCTCGGAGATCAAGATCTCCAATCATATGCGAGGAACCATCCACCTGGAGAGAATCTGCTCGCAATTGCGTTAATTTGTTTTCGAGGTTTGTTTCAAGAACATCAACTTGATGCTTTGTGATTGCATCACCCCTCGCTGTTCCTTCAGCGACATTGGTCAATTTTTTCCTTTGGATATCATAATCCCCTGCAGGCGTCAGCTTGAAACCAACGCCTGGCAACCCATCTTTTCCCGTCTGTCTTTGTGATTGACTTGTTTGATCCCGTAACATTCCATTAGAATAACTCATCATTTTAAATGACCTCATCAAAATTTCGGGAAATGAATTTCCTCGGCTTATCAATATAGAGGAAAGAATAAGGGTCATGCGTTGCCTTCACATAATCTTCTTTGGTGATGTTATTCTCTCTGCAGAGCATAGAAATTTCATTGTTGCTGGGGAATTCAAAGATGCAAAAATGCGAGCAATTTAAACGAATATCTTTTGGTGTTTTATAATAACTTTGTGAAAGATACACGACAGAGCAATTCTTATGTCTACCCCGGATAAAATAATCAATCACGGGCTTTTGATTCTTCTCGCAAACAAAATCATCAAAGACAACCAGTTTTTGATTATCATCTGACAATTCAGAAACTGGGATGATTTCATCCGGGGATGCTTTCACGACGTCATACCCAGCTTCTTTGCTGATTGGACGAAACGTTTCCAGCAGATGATGATATTTGGATTGTTCCAGATTTTTCGCATAGAGATAAATTTTATCGTAGAAGAGCAAGCGGAAAATCATATCCAGAAGAACATTTGTTTTCCCCGATCCTGAAGGGCCACAGATCAACATTCTGAAATTTTGATTGGGCATGAAAGGATGCAGCTGCTTGTATTTGGTGATTGGATCATTGAAATCATAATTTGGAATCTTCATTTTATTATGTTCAACATCATGTTCCACATTTATTCCACATTTATTCCACATTTATTCCACATTTATTCCACATTTATTCCACATTTATTCCACATTTATTCCACATTAATTTTATATCTAGTGGTAATAAAATGAGTTTACTAAAGTGGAAAGAACTTGCACAAAGCAAAGCTGCTTTGGGAAATAAAATTAATTACGTTCATGATCTCATCACCAAGAAAAAGTTAGGTGAACAAACAAGTCAAACAGAATATGAAAAAGTATTCAAACCCATAACATCAAAATTAGATAATGTTATTGCATCGAATTTGAAACCCCCTCCAAGACTTAGGAAAAAGAAAGTCATGGGAGAAAAACAAGGGATTGATTATTATCCAGACGTAGATCCATTTGAAGAAATGGATGTTGAAGGTTTATTTGATGCTAATGAGGCAGCTATTGCACCGCAAGCAGCTAAGCAACTTCCAGAAAGACCGCCAACATATGAAGAAGTACTGCAAGAGTTAGAAGGTGAATCATCTATATATGAAGAGGGCGTTCCTGATTATGCTATGGAAGAGGGTGAAGAAGACTGGGAAGCGGAAGTGGAAGACGAGGAATCTGAAGCCTTGGAAGACTTTGAAGAAGACGCAGCTAATAACATACTAGATCACCTGGGTTTAGTAAATTATGACACAACGGAGAAAGCCTTAGCTCAGCCAAATGTTCCAGTAGAAAAGAAAAAAAATTTTATTGAAAAAAGCATTATAAAGCCGGCTTTTGATAAAAGAGGTCAACTGAACAACCGCAACAGCTATCTGAAAAAAAAATTCAAGAAAGGAGAAATAACTAAAGATGAAAAGGATGTAGAAATGGGGCAAATAATAGCGCAAAGAAAAGTAGTGAATGATTACATGAAATATTATAGAAACAAACTCAAGTCATTTAAAGGCTCTGGCGTCCGAAAAAGATACGGGCGTGGTATTACATTTTTCTCCGATCCCAAAGAGCTGCTCCAGAAGCTTGAAGTCATCGTTGGGTCCATCCTAGCTGGGAATACAAACGTCGACTTGAGAAATATTGGAGTTGCAATTCTCGATCTTCTCCTGAAAGAAGCAGTGATCAATAGATCCCAGCATGAGAAGATCTACAAAAACTATTTCAAACCATAAAATGGAAAGAGAAATCGTTTTATCCTCCTTTTCCGTCAAGACTGGGGGAAACAAACCAGAAAATTTCACAACAAAATTCAATCGACCCATTGCTTTGGATCCAAATTCCCAGTATGTTGTTGGGTTGAACAGAATTATCAATATGAGTTTTACTTGGTAAAACATCAATGCGGCATTGAATAATCAGCTGATCAGATTCAGCTCTGACGGTGGGAAATCATTTTCCGATATCACCTTTCCCGCTGGGGTTTGGGATTATTCCACAATAAATGCGGCAATTCGAAAAGCAACAGGCCCACTCGCAGGAAAGAATGAAAAATTCCCAATCAATCTTGCTTTCTCTCCCACAACTTTCAGAGTAACAATCACGCTGGAAGAAAACTGGCAACTGGATTTCACTCAATCCAATTTCAACGATCTCGTTGGTTTTGAGAAAAAGATTCTGAAAGACAAAGTTAATGTTGGCCCCAGAGTTCCAAACCTCAGTCAAGATACTGATATGTTGAACGTTCATTGCGATCTTACAAATGATTCGCTTGTGGATGGGGAAGAGAGTGATATCATCTTCTCCTTTTCCACATCTGTTCTGCAGGCCTCCTATAGTTTCACTTTGGAACCCATGAGAGTGATGTTCAACCCTGTGAATAAAAACAGAATAAGCTCCATTCGGATTTATATCACTGATGGCCGCAGAAGGGTTGTTGATTTGAATGGAGCCGATACGGCGTTCTCGCTTATCTTGAAAAAGCAAATAAAATGAAACCTTATGAATTCTCTCGTTTTTTCCACCCCAAATTGGGGCGGTTTGTCTTCCGGCACAAAGGAACAGGTGTCATTGTGGACAATATTTTCAACCCAATGAGGAAGGTCGCATCAGTCGTCTTCAATAAATTCGCGAAACCCATTGCGAAAAAAGCATTGGAATCAGGTATTTCTCACGCTGGGGATAAACTCGGCAAAAAAGCAGTTGAAAAATCTGGTGATTTGATCATGAAAAAACTGGGAAATATGAGAATTGGAAGCAAAAAACAACCAGCGAGCGAAGCGAGCCAACCACAATCAACCCCTGCGGAAAGTTCTGATGCTATATTGAACAGGTTGATCTCTGGGCAGGGAGTGAAGCGAGCGAAGCGAGCCGCGCGACCTCGATAGAAGGAATTCGAAAAAGAAAAAAAAGAATATAAAATGGCTTTTCGATCGAATGAATATCTCCAAAGAAATGAATTAGTTCGCTTCCAGCTGGATGATGTAATCAGAGCTCCAGCCAATAATCAGCATCAACAAAAAAGTGGTTATAAATTCACAATTAATGACCGATCGGCATTCTATGATTGGTATAATGCTTATTTCGAGGTGCAATTTAAACTCCAGAAAATAGCAGACGGCGCTGGGTATAGAGCAGCTGACAGAATCACAGTGATCAATGGCGCTCATTCCCTGATTAAACACCTGACAATCCGATCTGCGGGAAAGATTATTTATGATACTGATAATCTGCACAAGGTCTGTTTCGCAAAGAATTTGCTGGAATACTCCGACGACTTCAGCAGATCAGTCGCCAAGAACAGTTTCCGGTATTTGGATACTGATGCAACAACCGTTAATACGAATGCAGGATTTGAAGCTCGCCGGGTGCAAACTTAAGCAGTGGCAGACGATGGAACCGGCGGTGCAAAGAACATTAACACGATCATTCCCCTGAATCGTTTTTCCTTTTTCGAAGAGTTGGAGGACAAGATGCTTGTTCCTATGCAGCTTCAATTTGAGATTGAGCTTCAAAATGATGGGGAACTCATTCATATGGCACACGGCGTTGCTGCCGGAAGAGTTGTGCTGAATCGATTTTTGCTTTGGGTGCCAAGATTGACTCCCAAAGATTCTCCGTATGACAAATTTGTCAGCTCATTCCTGAAAGAAACGCAATGGAAATATCTGAGGGAAATGTACCAGCAATCAGCTCCCTCGCAGTCATCAGGATTTTTCCAGATCTCAGCGAGCATTGACAATGTGAGGCATATTTTTGTCTGGCTGAAAAGAACCGCTCCACCCAATGATGTCCCTGCAGAAGATGACCCATATTTGATGGACACTTTCAAGCTGAATGCAGCGGATAATGCTTCATCCTTGTTGAACTGTCGATTGGAATATGGAAACGGAGTTGTCTACCCGGAAACAGAGTACGACAGTGAAAGCAAAGTAAGGATTTTCCAGGATGTCATGGCTTATGCAATGCGGAAAAATGATTTTAACACTGGAACACAGCTGAATCTGGCCAATTTCAATTCTCTTTTCCCGTTGATCTATTTCGATCTGACCTTCCAAACTGAAAAACCAACAAGAGATCCCAAGCAGCTGATATTCAGGTATCGATTAAACGCAGATGCAGCTGCAAACTTCAATGTACATGCGATAGTTCCCTATGAAGAAGAAGTGAAAATCGATAAGATTGGAAATGAATTAGTTATAGTGTGATCTGAGCGAGCGCAGCGAACGCAGTGAGCCGACCAAAGGGAGGCGAGCTGAGCGAAGCGAAAAACATATGTTATCATTTAAAATGACAACATATCACCCATATAAAGTAAATTTATCTGAAGGACAAAAAAAGAAGCTTGGAAGAGCATTCCGAACAAACAGCCCTATCACCCTGAGATTAGGTGGCAATCAAACACGTGGAAATGATGAACTGATGCTGACAGCCAATCAAATAAAACGAATTATCAAAGCTGCGGCTTTGGGAAAGGGAGTTGAAATCAAAATATCGAAAACGCAAATCCGAAAGGTGATGCGGCAGGGTGGAAGTCTTTTCTCTGCTATTGTTCCCCTGGCTCGTTCCCTGGCACCCACCCTAGCAAAGACACTTGGGTTGTCAGCACTGGCTGGTTTAGCGAGTGAAGGAGCGAGTCAAGTTGTGAAAAAGATCAGCGGGAAGGGAGCGCAGCGACCTCGACTGAAAGGAGGCGGTCAGGTGGGAGGGTTTCTCATTCCCCAAGATAAAATTCAGAAACTGATTGACAATAAACATCTGTTGACAAATAAACAGAAACAGGATATTTTAACTGCCCTGAAATCAGGAGGACAACTGACGATAAAACCATCAGCAAAACAATCTGGTGGATTGTTGGGAACTGTGCTGGCTTCCATTGGAATCCCATTGGCGTTGGACATGGTAAAAAATTTGTTTGGGAAGGTAGCGCAGCGACCTCGACTGAAAGGAGAAGGAGCTCCAAGAGTTGGACGACCAAAAGGAAAAGGAGCGCCAAGATTGGGGACTCCTTACCCATATCACGCGTTGAATCCACCTCCCCCATTCGTTGGAAGCTGGGGAAAAGGGATGGGTAAAAAAAAAATCAAAAAAGGGAGCGAAGCGACCGCGCCAGCAGGGCAATGGACTTCTGCTGGGGGACAACAGTCCATTCAACAACATCCCAATTCTCGGGGCGATTCTTTGAAGCCGAAATTCGTGAATAAACCCCTGAGCAACCTTGATCTTCTCCAGTGGATTGATTTTCTGAAAATTCCCAATTTCAAAGGGATTTTCGCCAGGGATGAAGTGAGGCCTCGAGAGCACAGCCCCTGCATCATCAATCTTGATTCGCTTGAAAATGCCGGAACTGGGTGTGTTGCGTTCCTGGTCGCCTCGGCTCCGCCTCGGCTCGCTTCGCTCGCTTCGCTCCCGGTCGCTTCGCTCCCTCTGGGAAATTCACGTGGTATTTCGACTCTTTTGGAATGGGATTTCCCAAGGAATTCAAAAGTTCCAAACCGGTGATTTGGAACAGCAGTCAGTATCAAAACATAGATAGTGTCCTTTGCGGGTATTATTGCTTGTTTTTCCTCCATCAATGGTCGCAGGGGAAAGATTTCTATGATATTCTCCAGCCTCTCAGTCTGACTGATACCAGGTTTAATGAAAAATTCATAAAAGAATATTTCGATTGAAAATGAAATCATATTGCGTGAAGGAAAAAAAACAAACTGAATGCGTGAAACCATCGGGATATATGACCGCAAAAAATGGAAGAAAGATGTGGTTTTGCCATTGCGCTTCCTGTGGAATCAAGAAAACACGATTTGTGAAAAGTTCGGGAAACTGAGTCTGCCCCCACAAGGTGGGGGCGATAGCCGCGGAGCTGGCTTTGGTGAACTTGCGCTGACTGGCGTTGCGCATGCTCTTCCCTGGCTCGGGAAATAAACAGTTGAAATGGGTCGTTATGGAGCCAGTGAATTATTGCGAAATAAAAACACTCAAAAGAAAGCATTGGATTTTGCCCTGGACAAGATGAAACCATTTCTTGCCAAAACCTCTTCCGATATGCTCAATCAACTGAGCACGGCGATTAGGCCAAACAGAAAATATAAGACAGATCGAGCAGATTTGGATGGGGGTGCTTTAGATGTTCATTCCCTGATTGGAAAGCTGCCAAGACCAAAGAAAGGTTTCACCCTCCCAGGGCATAATTATACAGGCCCTTATAACCCATTGAATAAGCAAGTCCGATTCGATGGAAATGGAAAGATTCTCGAAATTATGCAGCAGCCCACAGGTAAAACAGACGCAGTTGCTATGCAGCACGATGTGGATTATTCAGTCTGCGCAAAGAAAGCGAGCGAAGCGAGCCGAGGCGGAGCCGAAGCGAATCCACGTCAATGTAAAAATAAAGCAGACAGGAAAATGGTTGCCGCTTTGGATGCCATTCCCTGGAAAGATAGACAATGGGGTCATGCTTTGGCGAGAAACACAATTCAAGCAAAACAGAAGCTGGGTCTCGGCGCCCCAAAAAACGGGAAAAGATTTTGAGTGAAGGCTGGGCTCAAAATCTGGCAAACGAACTTCACCAGCCAATAAGGAGGCGCTTCCCAAAACGAAGAGTTTTGTCATATGGGATTGACAACATTTGGGCGGCTGATCTGGTCGAGATGGGGAAATATTCTAAGTGGAACAAAGGGATCAGATATCTCCTGATGGTGATCGATGTTTTCTCAAAATTCGGTTGGATTCGTCCCCTGAAAGACAAGCGAGGTCAAACAGTGGCTGATGCTTTTAAAGATATATTTAAAACGAAGCGAAAACCGAAAATGCTTTGGACTGATAAAGGAAGTGAATTTTTCAATGGAACAATGAATCATCTCCTGAGCGAGAATGGGGTAAAATTGTATACGACACAAAACGAAGAAAAGGCATCTGTTGTTGAGCGCTGGAACAGGTCTTTCAAGGAAAAACTCTTTAAGATGTTTAGCGCTAACAATAATACAATATACTGGGACAAACTTGACAAATTAGCGGATGAATATAACCACCGTTTTCATTCGAGCATTCGGATGAGCCCCGCAGAGGCAAGCAAACAGGAAAATGAGAAAAAGGTTTTCGCTAATCTTTTCGGCGACATGATTTATGCTAAACACACCCCGGCAAAATTCAAGGTTGGCGACAGAGTTAGAATATCAAATATAAGCGAAAGATATTTGACAAAGGTTTCACCCCGAACTGGACAGAGGAGATATTTGTTATCGATGAGGTTTTAAACACAAATCCTGTAACGTATAAATTAGTCGATCTGTTGGGAGAATCAATCACTGGATCATTTTACGAGGCTGAACTTCAAAAAACAACGCAAAATGTGTTTCGAATTGAAAAGGTTATTCGCCGCGATAATAAGCGAAAACTCGCGCTTGTAAAATGGAAAAGTTACCCCGATAAATTTAATTCTTGGGTTCCATTGAGCGATGTGGAAAAGCTTGGCTAAAAAACTGTCTAACGCGTTAGACACAAAATTGAAATTTCAATTTCTTCCCCAACGCGTTAGACACTTCAATTCTTGGATTTCTATGAGTGAATCAAAATGAATAGACGTGACTTGCACAGCTACTGCCATTTACTAGGATCCTTTTCACATACTTGTTTTATAACATTAAAATTTTGGTTAAAATATCTTATTGGTAATTCACAATACATAAGCTTTTGATATTGTTGCACGAGGTCGCTTAATTTAATTAAAAAATAGGCATAAGATTTAGATATTTGAGTCAGTGAAAGTAGTGAAGTGAATGCATATGATGTTGTCGTCTCTTTCACACGCTTCAATAACTCCCCTTGTAAACAAGAATAATACACAATCTTCTTTCTTGAGTCGCCAATAGCTCTTGATAATAGATTAACACTTTCAATACATTCTTCAGGGTTATTTCTTTTCAAATCATTCTCAATGTCTTGGTAATCCTTGAATCTTGTAAGATTTAAACTCAGGCTAAGCTCTTTCGAAACATTTTCATATTTCTGTTCATCGCTTGTTGGTGGTGGTGCTTGTGGTTTATCATCAACCAGCTCTGGATATTTTGATCCTAAGTTGCTCCCCACATTGTTCACAAAATCAGCCGCATCAGGATATTGTTGAATAATCAACCCAAAAGCTCCTTTCAAATCACTTTTAAACTCGTTGAACCTTTGCTTATTCATGCTATTCTGTCTAACGCGTAATACTCAAAATTAAAATATAAATTTCTTTCCCGAAAAACTGTCTAACGCGTTAGACATAATTGAGATATGGCATTTTTTGATTGGCCGCCATATGTCAATAACCTGACAGCTGGGCGCGTCAGAATATGAATGTTTGTCATTCATATTCATGCACCGCTTTCTTTCAATTCCCGATAAATTTCCCCGAGGCTTTGGTCAAGATGGAAGATAGAAAAACTCAGCATGAGGAAATCTGTGAGAAGATTGGGGTGTAATTTTCCTCTCCCTAAAAAAGTTGGAGGAAAAAGAATTTCAAATTCAAATATATTTCTCCCCTGAGAAAGAAATTTGAAATTCAAATTCTTTTTCGTTTTCGAACCTGCGGAAATAAATTCAGTTTTCATGTGGGTTGAAATTCAAATTCTTTTTCATGTGGCTATTTCGTTTTCGAACCTGCGGAAATAAATTCAGTTTTCATGTGGATTGATTTTCTGGGGGAAATGAATTTTTCCACCACCACCACCAGATTTTCCCGGGAGAGATTTTTCCACCACCAGATTTTCCCGGGAGAGAATTTTTCCCCTCCTCCAATCCCTCTCCGGAAGAAGACAAGTAGATAGGAAAGAAGGGTTCTGGGCTCAGGACGAGGCCGCCTCTTTCTCAAACAACATGGAATTTAATTGAATTTTGTCAAACTTTTTCGAATAACATGGAATTTGATTGAATTTTTTCTGAAATTTGGAAGTGAAACGTTAGAAATTTGTGTTGTTTTTGAAAAAACGAATAACGCATGAAGATTATCTTATGACCTTGGAAACAAATATTCCACAAATGAGATTTATGAATTGCATTCGAAGTCAGAAGCATGAGATTTTCACGCAAAGAATTAATAAGACAGCTTTGAGTGCTGATGACGATAAAAGATATGTGAAAGGAGATGGAATAAGCACCTGGGCATGGGGGCATTGGAGACTTGGAGGAGGGAAGTAGTTTTTTTGAAAAGGTTAATATGAAATGAAACGTCCATATAAACCTTTTGTTCATACATTATCCGCTAAAATCCAGGTGATTTTTTTGAAGAAATATTCAAATTGTCAAGTATACCTAGTCGTGTCACTTTGAATATTTCCATCAAAAAAAATAGCATGGATTTTAACGAAAATTATATTATGACCTTGGGATTTTTGAAGTAAATAGATTTATACGCTGGAATACATGGGAGTCATTGGAGAGTAGTTTTTTTGATGATTGAACTGGTTCAAAAGGGAGGGAAACGCATCTAAAATAATTATGTTAAAACGCATGGTCAATTTTTTAAATGAAGTTTTTTCAAAAAGTCAACGAATCTTAACGCTCATTTAGCGTTAACTCATTTTTTCCCCTCATTTCTTAAGCGTTAAATTAAAACCGCTAAAACAGAGGCATTAAATAAAACTGCTAAGAAATGAGGAGAAAAAATGAGTTAACGCTAAATTAGCGTTAAGATTCGTCGACTTTTTTAGAAGCTTCTGCTAAGAAAATTAGGGTAAGAAAACCGGTTTAAACCGGTTTGAAGTGGTTTCTAAAAAAAATGAGGCGTTTTCCCCTGTGAGCCAGAACTCTCATTCTCTCACTACTGACAGTTTCAGCTCATCAGTATGCATTTATGAAAAAATATGCACGAAGGGCGACGGCTGATACCGAAAATGCACGAAATATTCACGAACAGGCTCCGGTCGTGTAAGAGTGAGTGTCAGTACTCCTAATCTTCGGATAGTATTCGGAATTGCACGATCGGGCTTCGATCGACACCGAAGCTTGATTTTTGTATTTTCGTGACTATCGTTCGTGCATGACTTATCGTCGACTATCGTGGTTATCGCGTCTTGTTATCGATTGCAACGTTCAGAGCCTATCGGAGACGACGGCAACACTCGCTCGCTCGCTCGTTCCATTACTCAGCTGTAAACTTTATTATAGAGACGTAATGTTTTGCTATGAATGCGTTGCGTATCAAGAACAACTTGAATCCAGCGATAACAATAACTAATTTGTTGGAAACGAATATAAACAACAATAAGCTTTAAGATGTTTCGCATTTGGAGTCTTTTTGCGCAAAATTAAAACCAAGCTGCAGGCTTGAAATGGATTTTAATACGCGTTTTACCGCGTATCTACGTTGAAATAATAAAATTGTACCCTAATATATTTAATGTAGGTTTTCGTGGTCTAGTGGCGTGTTTCATGCCATGGCAGCTGTTAGACGTCTTGAGTTCAAATCTTGCTGTTCCCTTTTTTATTGGTTTTCGTTTTGCCTTCTTTAAAACTTGTTACGTAATTTAAAAAAAATATATCGAACCGTGTCAGTATAAAACATAAGCTTACCACAATATTGCGTAACGCGTTGTTCCTTGGTCTACTAACTTTCTGATTCATGTATTAGACAAATTGATCCCTATATTTTACATAGGTTGCTTGTGACGTCTAGTAACACAGGAAGACCAATTCTTTACAATGATTTTCAATTTTTATTTACAGTAGTAGCCACATGCAGTCCCCGACTACCTGTTTTTGTACTATTTAATCATCCCAGAGAATAATATACGAAAACTAGTTAATATAATGTCTGTCAGAAGCCTTTTATATTTGTTGTTTTAATGAGAGACCTAATTTTGACAATTTCTATTAAAAAGAGCAGTTAACTCTTTAATCTTCATTCAAAACGGGTCGGTTAACATAAGCAACACACACTTATAACTGAATACAATATTTGTTAGTGCATTTCATGATAAAACAAGAAGCTGTACACAGCTTGAACTCGTGGCGCCTTTAACTCATTGTAGCATTGATTCCCAAGTGATTTGAGTGCTTTTGCAGAGAAACATAAGCTTAAAATTATATCTAATCAAAGGCTCCTAAGAGCCAACCCGAGAAGAAGAAATGCTAACGCGCAACGCGTGACGCAATATTGCCGTAAGCTTACGTTTTCACACTGGACACAGTTCGATATATATATATTTTTTTTGAATTAAACGTAAGGATTTTTGACGAACGAAAAAAAAGTACATCACTTTCATAATGTCCAGTTCGAAAAAAAAAAGAAAAAAAAAAAAAAAAGGACCTTACGTAGATTCGAACTCGCCACAAACTCAACTACTGCGCTGTCCAAGAGCACATACTACCTATGAACTAAATTTTATTATTTTAAGCTAGATACGCATCAGAACGCGTGTTTAGGTTGCAAAATCCTTTTAGATCGATTTTAATGTTGCACTAAAAACTCCAAATGCGAAACATCTGTAAGCTTATTGTTGTCTATATTCGTTTACATCAAATTAATTATTGTTATCGTTGGATTCACGTTGAATTCCTGTTACGAAACGTGTTCGTAACAAAGCATTTGCTCACTAAGTTTACAGCTGATGGAAGGAGCGAGTGAGTGAGAGAGTGGATTTTATTTAAACACCATTGCCGATAACCTGTTCATCATGCTTTCACGTATACACGGGTTTAAAAGTAAGACTACACTGCATTCATTAGATTCAGTAGCTGACACTCAAGCTCGACCCGGAGCTCGATCGCTAAGCAAATGGCAAGTTTAATATAATATATATAGATAGCCCAAGCCTAACAGCGTCGCACTTTGAACAAGCTTAACTAAGGTGAAACTTAACTAAGGTGAAAGGTTGGAAGCACAAGAATTAAGATTGACGAAGGGGCTATTTTCAATTTTAGCAATTCTCAAAAACAGTATTACGCGACCGTCTGCACAGTACATTTTTATAGACCGTACAAAAGTTCACAAAAACAACTTTTCTCTGCTAGATTAAATAGTACCACTAGTTTCCGAATAAAATACAGTTTATGTTTGTCAAAAATTGCCCGAGAACCTGATTTGAAAATCAAAAATTGCAAAAATACACAAACATATTTGCATAAGGCGATGCGAGTGAAGATAGAACTGTACTATAAAATCAAGTCTTGTTTTGTTTACATAAAATCGCTTTTTAATCTGTCTAATGAATGAACAAACACATAAAAATGGACAACACAATCTTCTTTCGAAAAAAATTATTCAAATCTCCATTAGTTTACGTTTAAAAGCAAAACGCGTACCATGTAATTATAGCTCATCGAGTTCAAGCTTTCTTCGATGAAATTCAAGAGATAGGCACGTTTTAAAATCAATTCGCCAAAACTAACAATAACACTAATAACAAGTCACTCACAGATTGATATCAACATAAATTCTCGTCGAAAACTGTAATCTGTTTTACCTTTAAGTTCCTCGCTTGCTTGGAAATTCAAATCTCCGCTTCTGGTTCTGAAATCATCTTCCGCATTGATGAGGCCCTGTTAGGGGGGTCTGAATAATCCATAATCCTGGATAAATTTTGGAAATAATCCGTATCCCAATTTTGTAAAAAACAAATATCCCTAAAATAAAATTCTAAAACAATCTATTTATAGCAACCCCTAATTACCCTTTTATGTCACATGAATTGACTTATGTACTGTATATCAGGCATGTCAAGGGTTGCATCTGCAACCCTTATGAAACATAGGAGTGGTGTAACTTACATGTAAGCTGTGACCTTTGAACAGGTGTATTTATGACCATTTTGAGCGTAAAATGGGGTTGGCAGGCCTGCGCGACTCTTACCTCATGTTTTTAATGCCATTTGCTCCTAGGTACTTGGTGTATCCCTGATCATAATGTATAGTACTTCATGTATCCCTTATTGTAATGTATTTAGATATATTGCAGTGTAATTTAGGGTCGGATTAAAGTATCTAGGGTTGAAGCACTGATTTTAGTATTTAGGGTTAAGCACTGATTCCAGTATTTCCAGTGTATCGAAAGGGTTAGTTCTTATATATGGTCTGGGATGGCAGCATATTATCTTATATCCCTTAAAAATTACAAATTCCGGCAGCTATAGTCCTCGGTGGTACAGTGGATAGTGTGCATGGAGTAGATCATACGGCCCGGGTTCGATTCCCCATTCTGCTGTTTTTATCTTCTTTTTCTACTGAAATAAAAACTTAGTGTTTAAATACAAAATAATAAGGGATACACCAAGTACATACCCATTTGCTCCTTCTATATGTTTTGAACGGGTATTCTACATTTAGCCGTTTGTTAAGGAGGATTTTAGTTTAGACTGAGTTTTAAAACCTTTCAAAAGCCGCGTGCATGCAACGGACTAGAGGTCAAGTCTGTCGGTTGTGGTTTCCGTGGCCGGTTGCGCTTGTAGATTTTGACCTCATTTTAGCGTCCTTTTTTTGCCTGGCGCGGTTGGTGTGTTGTTTTCACCATTAATATTGGCATGGAGATTTTTATGTAGGAAAGGTTTGAAATTCTCTAACTATTCTCTCTGAAATACCAGACATGACAGGATCTGAAATGATCTGTAACGTTGGCCGTGAATTTCTTTCCTGTGGGCCCAGCTATTTTAGATTTGTCTTTGAAGGATTTTAATTTTCAGGATCCAAGCTTTATAGCAGAGAGAGTTGTAGCTTAAAAGAGTCTGACCGACCCAGTTTACATTGCGCGCTTCTCTCATTGTTATGATACGGCTCTATTCCATATTTGGGCAAGCATATCGATATCACCTCTTGCACGAGTGAATTTCTCATCTACAATACAGTATGGATTTTCGGGGGCCCTGAAAATGGCGGATGAACCAACGTAGGCGCGCAATGCAAACTGGGTGGGTCAGATTATTTTAACCCACTAACACCCAATGCGCCACAAAGCGCCCGTACAAGACTCCACTGCTTTACAAAATTGCATTTTTCTTAATCGTGTGAACATTGCCTTGACCAGCAGTTGTGAGCATTGGCTACCCTGGGTGCCAGAGGTTTTTATTTTTTAGTGAAAACGGCGAGTTTGAGCGGCGAAGCCGCGACAACGAGGCGCAACGCGCCGATAAAAAATAAAAACCTCTGGGCACTCGAGTACACAACCTCATTTCCATGCGATTTGTGGATCGGATATCTCACCAAACCGGTTTTAAACCTTGGGGACCAACGCGTGTCTGTTTGTTGACATTAAATCTGACAGCTGACATGTTTAAAACGGACGTGGCGCCGTTATGCGTGACAATATTCCGCGGTCGAGACAGAAATATTAAATCAAATCCACTCCAGTGGAAAAGATACATCGATGACATTTTTTCACTGTAGAGTGTTGAGAAAAAGGAGATAGAAGATTTTATTGTCCTTGCAAACAAACATTAATCTCAGACAAATAAGTAAACTTTCTGGATACAAGCGTTTTCAAAGGCGAGAGATTTAACAAACATGTAACAAACAAAGAATCCGCACGCAATTATTTCTCTTCCTGTCACCTACCAGTGGTCAGCGAAATCGTTCAGCGAGAATACCTGCAACTCCAAAGCACGCCTCCGTGCTAGAGATAAAAATTAAATAGAAATAAAAATTTTCCTCGTTCAAACAAAACTCTAAAGGTCACACTCCACGATAGCACGAATTAACAAGTCGTGTCTGGCCTGCCGCAACACCTCTTTTCAAGACATCCTTGCGCTGAATAAATTTCAACAGCGCTTCTTTCTGAACTGGCTTTAGTTCTCTGATATTTTGAAAATTTGGGTACTAAAGAGCAATCCACAGCGTTTCTTAAAGAATCTCTATCTACATCCGCCATTGTTGTTTGTGTGGCTTCACTTTGGGAAACCGGTTTTTCACGCGCCCGTGGCGAATTGTTTTGGTCCAGCCAATCGAAGTTGCTGTTGCATCATTAACTCCCGGTAGAGTCTGGAAACAAGTAGGAGTAACCAATCAGCGACCTAGTTCAGATTCTGAACTAGATCCTCGCATGGAAATGAGGTTGTATATTCGAGTGACCAGAGGTCCGTTTCGCGAGCTTCTTCTAACCGTTTATGCGGTTAATTTCACTCATGATATTCAGAGAACGGACCTCTGGATCCAGGGTGAGCATTGGCTAGAAAGTCCCACAAATTGAGATATCCAATAAACACAAAAAAGTCAGCAATTTTTGCAGAATATCACCGTGTGAATTTGTACAATAACAAAAACGACCGTTTTTAACGTCATAGAAAAACAACAAAAATCACGTTTTTGCCTTTAGTTTTTTTATTCAAATCATCGTGGAAAACCCAAAAGTCGACATTTACAGTAAAATTCAGTCCTAGTCATAGCTTTGCAGTGAATTTTTTTGCTCTTATTCGTTGCTCGGGCCGAGTACAGCTTCTTATTCTTGTGCATACTGACCTTGCCTCAATTTTCAACATCACTACCACACTGCATGCTGGGAAATAGCCACAATTTATGACAGCGTTCGTTTCTTTCCGCACACATTTCATATTTTATACTAAGTCCACAGCCACTTCGGTCCACTGCCGAAATTTCGCGCTTGTTGTGTTCTTCAGTGGTCGCAACTTCCAAAATATGCCGTGGTAGGTCGAGAAATTCATCCAGAGTTGAGACCCAAAGCTACTTCGTTTCCTGGCGGCCATTTTTCCAGTTCAACGAGCTACGAGCAACGAGCCAAATTCGTAAACGAAGTACAACACCTAACTCGCTTCATAGAGAAAGTGGACTCTGAACTACCTTCAAGCTTCATGATGCTCATCAAACAGCTACTAAAGATGAAAAATGGCTGTGGACATACCAAAAATCGCAGAAACACCATATTGAAGACTCTACTGGAATTCAACAAAGCAAAATCACAATGTCAGAATGACGTTTCCAGTAAACTCGAGCCTTCAGTGTTTTAGAACAGCAGCACTTTCAATGGTAACTTCAAATATGATGTCATGAAAGCCTATGGGGCGTGTGTATGCAGGAAATCGCTCAAAAACATAAAAATTCTCAGGAGTGAATGGGTTAAGCTATTCAACTTGTGACACTTGTAGAGAGTTGAAGTTTGTCTCCGCAGTCAAGGCTGTAATTTTGGCTTCCATTTGCCCACGCTTTATAGCTGCGTGGAGCTCGCTGTTTATACTAAAACCTCCGTTAGCAATTTTAACACTCTAGCGACTGCTTCGTTTATGCCACTATTTCATTCAGGCAAGACCATGGTTTCGGTTCTCCTCTCGAACCTCATCACCCGGTTGTGGGGGGGGGGGGGGGGGGGGCGTACTCCCATATATCAGCTATATAGGTATGTGCCGCTGTGAAGGGTGTGGTTTTCAGGCAGTTTAGTCTGGGATAGGGTATAGTAATCAAAGATTTTTGGTCTAGAATAGGGTATCATTTTCTGTGAAACTGATCAGTTGCATGAAGAATTTAGTCTAGACAAGGTTTCCTGGCAAACGGCATTTAAAAATCGGTACGGCAGGCATTATGGCATTTTTACTGACCCCCTAGCAAGTCTGGAATAGATCTAGGATAGGGTAGGGTTTTTCGGTGTTTAGTCTGGAATAGGGTCGCAAAATGCAGCTAAAATGGTCTAGTATAGGTTGAGGGTCTGAGTTCCAGCGGCACACCCCCGCCCAAAAATTTGCAGAGTACCTCCCTCCCCGGGGCCTCATCAGTTGCCGGGTTTGTATTTGCTAGTTGCTACCTTTCAGTAGCAACGTATATTTTTGTTGAGAATGGTTAAACCATTCTGCTTGGCATAATTTTCAAGCTTATAAATTGCCCCAGTATCTTCGAGAAGGAGTGGCTCATTTAGCGGGTGCAACAGCGATGTGAGAGATCGAGTCTTTTGTTGTTTCTTTTTAAGCGAGTCTTTTGTTGACCCTTGATCACCTTCAGTGAGTTCTCAACTGCCGGCCATCTTGAATATATTACCCAGAAGAGTTAGCGACTGGCGACTACTACCGCGAGGCATCGCGGGCTCAGAAGTTTGACTAGGAGCACCAGAGGGGCCACTGGAGTTAAATATTTGTCGTTCTCTGTAGGACTTTTAGCTCTCTTTGCGACCTTTTATCCTTTTTATGTAAAAAGCAATCTATGTGATAATGACCGATAATAATCCGTAATTTTAAAATGAGGACGCAAATAATCCGTAATCCTTAAATTTAGTGGCCAATAATCCGTATCCCCTCTCTAAAAACCCCTAATAATCCATAATCCTAAAACCTTAACAGGGCCTCATTGATAAAAATGTAATACATGAAGTTCCTCGAAGCAAGATTTTATCCCTGAAAGCTCGTCTTTTTCCACTAAAGCGGCTTCTGAGTATACCTTAATTGGTATCCCTGTCTTGAGTAGCAAACCGCGAAAAAATGCAGGAAAATAACGAGTTTAATTCTCCGCTAGGCACAAGAAAACAACTAAAGTGTTTACCGAGCTCACGGTGTGTGGCCGCGCGAAAAACAAAGCCTTGCTTTCAAGATCCCGGATGTTGTTCCAACACGGCGGGCGCCGGCGGGCGGACACGCGCCCGCGAAACATTCCGCTAGCCATGACCATGAAAAATCTTGGCGTAGGTTCTATGAGTATGGAGCTGCGCAGCCAGGCCTTCGGCCTGGCAAGTGCTCCGCTATAAAACACAGAACTTGCCAGAGCAAAAATCCCACAGGAATAAACGGCGAACACAATATCAAACGGTCCTATCCATCCATGAACGCCTTGAATTGTCTTGAAAGTGTGCAGTTGTACGCAGTAGTTCTTTATCTTGCTTCTCGAGTACACACACGGAGAGATTTTACGGTATGTATTTCATGGCCGAAAGCCATATAGTCGTCGATATAGACTTAAATATGCGTGCATAAATTTGCATGCGCTAATGTGACACGAAAAAAAAAAACAAGAAAATTCAACGCCGGATTTACAACTCGTGTGCTTCGCCACGAGTAACAAACTTGTGACTAAAACGTCGATCAAATAATATGAAACGTTTTCTTCATTCATGTCATATTAATGTAGAACGATACGAACTGTCGTTGTTTAAAGATAAAATATACCAACTCGGTAGCAGCTGCTTTTTTCTAGAGATGTAAAAAGTGAAATTGTGCTTCTTTTTTTCATTTTTAAATTTTATAAAATAGTGCTTAAGTCACCAAGTGAACATAGAAAATGTTTCTTTTAAGTCGACTGAACATTCCGTGAGATGTATTAATGATTTTTTTGGTGTCCCGTTTTTTTAAGTTATTAAAAGCAACAGCTGTACAAGGCTTTACTTCTTGTGTGCGTGTGTTCGGCGTTGTTCATGCTGGTAATTTTCATCAACAGAGAAAATCGAGCATTTTATCACTTTAACAGAGCGAATCGATCATCCATAAAGGTAAATTAGTGATAATAACAGTTTATAAGGCGAATTGTTTGTCCTTAATTTAGTTGAATCATTTTGTCACTTAACAATCTTATAAAAGAGGAAACTAGAAATTGATAAGCACCCGGCGCATGGGCCTTTCTCGCATTCTTACATCGAAGAAAAATAACATAAACAATGTGTATGTATGGACGTGACGCCTGCCTTTAAAAATGGAAAAATATGGATCTTTTTAACACTGATGACGATGCAGTTATAATAAGGATTGCAAGCGAAAACGATCTGAAGTTTAAACGGATCGATTAAAATAAATATACCACACATCATTAATTAATTTAATTCTAAACTTTATTCCAAAATTGTTTTCTCGTTCCTATAGTTGTTTATTTAGTTCTCATGATAAAAAAAAGATAAATGGGTAACACTGATATTATACGAAATGCCGGCTTAATTACTGATCACGATGTAAAGTCGAGCTATTTTATTTATCGTTTCCGCTTTCTGTGTAAGATATCTAAAATTTGCATTTTTAGTGTCTGACTCAATTACATTAAAAAATGGAATATTCTTTGCTCAGACATCCATCGCATAGATACTGTATTTTGCTTACAAGTAGATATCCGACGGTACATATATCGTTTGGTCCACTTCTTTTATCCTCTGTGATATATTTTCAATTGATCAGATCTGACTGGCTTTTCAATTTTTCTCCATTCTGAACATAGATATATTTCTAGCGGACAAAATATTTAATTCGTAGTATATAATTCTACAATGATGAAATATATATATATATATATATATATATATATATATATATTGTAAGCTTTATGTCATGAATTCTCTGAAAAAAGAAGAGAAAGTGGTTTCCACATTGCAGTTATATTTTATAATGAAATGTTTCGAAAACAAACGATGAGTTTGAAATGCCGAATATTTCGTTTAAAGAACACATGTATATCCAGAGCATTTTAGAGTGTAAAAAATAGCATCACACTTCGCTTTCTTCGTCAGGTCCTGGAGGATCTCAAACCTTCCATGACCATGAACTGCATGCATGGTGATTTTAGTTAAGCGAGTTTCAGACTTCAAAGTTGAATACTGTACTGAAAACAAACAGAAGAGAAGAAGGAAAGTCTTAACTACAATTTTTGATTCACTAAACTAAAATTCTACTGTCTGTGTTAAATTTCTAGTGTTATCTTCACGTATATGTTTTATTACATGCATCGCCAAATAGCTGTTCGGGATGCTGAAACCATCCTCACATTTTCGGATTACAATTAGAAGAAAAGTTTTAGGTTTTCAAGCTGGAAATGTAAACTGACTTTTTCGGACCCAACAAAAACTACGTCTGACGTTTTGAGAAGATGAAAAATGTTTTTTTTAATGTGATAAGAAAGTCCAGCTAAAAATTTCGGAAGGTGATAACTCGCTTACAAAAAATTCACGGAAATTATACTTGAGATAAACGTTTTCTGAGAAAAGGATTTTGTTCCAAATATTTTCGGCCTGTTCCATTTTACAGAAAATGTTTATGGCCTAGTTTTTATTTACTCCAAATGTCTATCACTTTTTACTTCATTTTTATAAAAACTCGTGCACACACAGACATTGAACAGCGAATTAACTGTTTGGAAAAGCAATGAGCACATCCATATTTAAAATATGAACGCCGGGGCTCGTTGTCAATGTGTTCAGGCTTTGGCTTGTGTTTTAGCGATTACCAGTGAAAACTACAGAAATGCCATAATTCTATAAAGACAACATCATTCATTATTTTTTTTTAGAAGTACGTACTAAGAGGTGTGGCGTTGCCATCCATAATAGCCATGTAGACGCGTACGTTCATCATTTCGGTAGGTAAGTTTTACTTCTGTGACTTTTCGTATGATAAATTTATGTTTTAATGCAACCGTCTGAAATGTTGGAAAAGCAAAAATATTGAATGATTGCTTTTTGGAATGATCACACCGATCGTACGCTTCCACACGCTTCACGATCATTGAAACAGTTATTTATACGTAAACTAATTTTGCAAGCTTTACATTTAAAAGAATTTCAATTATATCGTGTGACATATATCATATAGGCCGTGTTTTCACGAGCGATTTTTCAAGTCGCTGAGCGAGTGACAGTCGGAAATCTCGTGGAAACAGTTGCTTGTCCAACTCGCTTAAAGTTAAGCGAGTCGGTGAACTACAATAGAATTCTCATTAAATTTAAGCCACCAAACCAGGTCGCTTAAGTTTGTCGGCAATTAAACAACAAAGAAGGGCATTGTATTGTCGTTCTTTTGTGTTCTAATTTTCTATTGTTTTAACAAAAGAAAATATATCGCGCATGGTATAAGAAAAATGAATAAAGTTCTGTCCGTGAAAACGCACAATTTTTTTAAGCTGCTTAACGCGGTCAGTAAACAAATTACTTACAGGAATGTTAAGCGAGAAAAACCGCCTCGTGAAAACACAGCCATAATATATCAACGTTTACGGCTATATTTCATTTCTTCTATTCTCAGTAATGGTGGGTCTCTAGAAAGGATCAAACATTAGTGCGATTATGGTCACACAGCAGTTCTTTAGCTTTGGAGTGTGTTTCTTTCTACTTGTGCTGGTGTGGAAAGAAAATAACACCGCCCTCGCCAGCCGAGGTAAGAACACATACATGAAATGAGTTATTTTCCTACGTTGACTCTTTTTTGACTCTATTCGAAATATCACGTTTTTTTAAAAAGTCCAACAGTCCAACATAATAGCTCACTGCGATGGTCTACGTACTAGCTAATTCCTTAGGCACTATCACGGAGAACGCTGTTTAATGTCAATACAATTTCGTTCGGAGATCTGAACTTTTCATTTGAGGTTATGCAGTAGGTATGATTACCTGTTGATGTTATTAAAATAAGTTTGATTTTGATTAAGATCGCCTTTTTCTATTTATAGAATGTGGTTCAGTGGTAAATAATTCACTTTCAAGTCCTGGATATCCAAGCAACTACCCAGAGAATATGCACTGTAGTTACTGGGTTCCCATTCCAGACGGCATGACGATGGTGATTAACTTTACAGACTTTGACTTGGAGGATGAAGCCACGTGCGGGTAAGTTAGGGCAAACTTTATCCTTAAAGCATAAGATAGGAAGTTTGATAGTTCTTTTTTTATGGGCGGTGGAGTTGTAAAAAGTAAAAGCGAATTATATAGGATGCAAGCGCGGTGAGATTGTTTTTAAAATATAGTGCTTTTTGCTACAGTAAAAACCTGCATATTAGAACCTAATTTTTAAGAACCTTTTAGGCTACGATTTCCATTTAGACCCCTTTACATAACAACCTGTTTTAGCCTAAAATCTGGCCAGGCATTATAATTGTTGTTTTCTATAATAGTTTAGCTTTGTTTTGTTGATGTTTCATCGGTATAAAGGCATTGAGAGAAATAAAATAACTTTAAATAGGGTTTGTATTTGTTTAGATTGCAGTCATTTAGACATGATTATATGCATATTTTATATAAACAATAGACACTACCAATATTCTTTCAGCAACAAATACATTTTTTCTTAAGAAAATAAGAACCTGTTTAAGAACCTAAATAACGTAATTTCTCAGTAAACCCCAATTATATAAGAACCTTTTCAGGCTTACTTGAAAAAATTAAGTTTCTTATATGCGGGGTTTTACTGTATATTGTTTTCCTTTTACATGTAAGCAATATTTTGAGAATATTTTTGACGTTTGCGTTCTCTATATACAGTCAACCTCTATTAAGTGGCCCTCTATTATAATTAGTAAGCGGTCACCCTCTATTAAGCGGTCACTTCACAAATCCCTAGAATTAAATCGCTCCCCATATTTAATGTAAACTTCTTTTAAGCGGTCACCTCTATGAAGCGGTCAGTTGGCTATTCCCCAAGGGTGACCGCTTAATAGAGGTTTGACTGTATATATGTTTCAAATCTTCGATACGTTGTTTCATAAATGTGGGCTCTCTTTGAGAACCCGCGTATACTATCCGATTCATGCGCTGGTTTATGCTTTTTATACGAAAGCGTTTTTACAGTTACAATTGCTATGATATCTGCCAACGGTTAGACCTTCACGTGGCTCGGGGTCAAGCCCAAAAGGACGTCGGACACCTTGTTGAAACTTATATAACGGAGTGACTGGTTTGCTTTCAGTTGAGGTTGGGGGTAGCAGTTTATATAGTTAAATTTAGGACTAAGCAACCTAAAAAGCTAGGTGGTACAGTGGTACGGTAGGCTATGTAAGCCTAAGCCTAGCTGAGGTCACAGGTTTAATCCTGAGTGGGGATTTTAGATTTTCTTTTTTACACTTAAAAATTTATTGAAAATAAAATTCCACGTGTCGACATTACGTTATATAAGTCTCAATAAGGTGTCCGACGTCCTTCCCGACGGTATATGATTTAGGCACAACCGTGGCTCGGATGACCAGGTAGAAATGGGGGTCCCGTCTCCAGCAGGGGACGTAAAAACAGTGTCCTCGATCAACTAGTACATCGGTGCTAAATATATACATTGGCACTTAAATAGAGTCACTTTTGTTTTAGGTACATATGGCATGCCAATAACTCTCTTGCCTTAAAAAATAACTGTCCCTTGAACGATTTCATCGTCTTCGACAACTAAAACGTTAGTTTGAAACGCGTTTAGCCAAATAAAAAATAATTTAGATAAAGTACAAAATAAAATATATATTTTTGTTATATTAATCTTTCAAAGCGTGTTTTTTTCAGTAATTTGTCTTTGGAGGGTGACGTTCACAGCTAACCACACAACATGATAATAATTAGTTTTTTTTACCCTCGAGCTTACAAGGAGGTGGCTGCCACCCCCTTAAGGTTTTTCTCAGATTTTTTCAAGAGCATTTATTGTCAGCAAATACCGTCTTCAGTCGCTGTTCACTGATCATTGAGGCACATTTTGACATAGTTTTCGGGAATCAGTTGTGATGGTAACGAGATATGACGCAATAAGTAGCACGAGGTCAAGCTATTTTTGTAACAAAAATGCGTGTTTTTCACATGTTTTGCTACAAAGCCTTTAAAGGGGCCATGTCATGGCGGTTTTTATGTTTTTGTCTCAGACTGTGCTAGAATTAAAACTGAGCATCTTACTTCAAACACAAAATGCTCTTAGAACACCAAGAACAAGATATCAAGTAAATTATTGTAGAAAGAATAAACCATAATCAGTTTTTAGCAAATTTTCCAAAACACATTGAACAAACTGGCCATTTTTTTCAAGTTGCAATCCATTTCCATCCTGGCCATCTGTAGTCAGAGACACTTGTTTATAGTTTCATTATACTGGTAAAGCAATTTTAAACAAAACTGGACCATTATTTTTGTGTTTCCACTGATATAAAAATGTCTTTTAGCTTTTTAAAATAACACTAAAGATGGTGACATAGCCCCTTTAATGCAACCAAAAGCAGCAAAATGTTTAATCATATCATAGTTTACAAGTGAGCATCGCCAGAAATCAGGGACATTGGAACAGCGAATTTTCGTGCGTCTTACACCGCAATATCGCTTCAGTGGTATACACCGCTGTTCCACCCTACGGGCTCAAATTCGTTTGGTGCGGCTTCGGTGCGACAAAAATGGTTGTGTTAAATAAAGCGTATTCAGGCCCATATAGAAACCACTGACCGAAATAATTCGCTCGCAGTTGAAAACAACAAGACTTTAGCTTTTGAATGAGGGATTTGCAGCAAAATTTGGAGTATTCTGTGCCCAAATATCGCAGTTCGAAGACAGCGAACTTCAAGACTTTAGCGTTGACTGTTGGTGGAAATGATTTTTACAGCTCTGAACGATTTTTGAAAGCAAAAAGCAGGGCGAAGGAACCATCGTAGAAAGTGAGAATGCGATGATCGTCAGTTCAGTCGGTGCTTCTTCTCAGACGATTGCGGCAAGTTGGCTACCCCCATCACTTTACGAACTATGGTGCCTCGAAATCCCGTTTTGAGTGAAAATCGGCATTAATGGCTTCTAAAATAGAGAGCATTGTATGAGCGAAGCTTCGGAAATATGTTTTCTTGAAAAGCAGGGCCAGTAACAATGGTGGGGAAATTTAAGCTTGCAAAAACACTTGAAAAGATGTTCATAAATTTACCCGGAATGCGGCAAATATTCCAGGTAAGCTAAAAGCCAGCCAATTTGATTTTGTTTTATTTCTGCCATACAAAGCCTTCTAGTGTTTGGCGGCCATATTGCCACTGAAACTCGCTCACGCGCGGTGAACATGGCCGCTATTTCTGGCGATGTAAAATCAAAGATGGCGGCCGTATCATTCGCCATTTTGGATGATGTCACAGATCTCCAGCAGCGCCACAGCCCATGATATTTACCTCATCTTGTGGAGCACATCGCAGGTTATCTATTGAAGGACAAATATTTTCGAAATATTGTAACACCACAAAAACCCGGGGTGGGGGGGGTGGGATTGAAACCTCCTCCCACCCCCACCCCCCCCCCCCCCCCCTTGTACCACGGTTACGATATAAGTTTGCGTGTATGCCCGAGGGTAAAGTCACGCCGGTGCATTACTTAAAAAAGGAAAAAATAATTTGAAATATGTTGATTATTTCTGATTAAATGATTCATGAGCTGAAAAACAGCGACATTTTCCAAGTTAAACACTCAAAGTTCGACAGTGAGTTTTACGCACAACACCTCTTTACCATCCACTAACTTCTCGTGTCGTGAGGATGGGATGTCTGTGGAACTTATTTTTGTTTCCCTTAATAGTTGACAAAACCTTTTCTTTTGAAGGTTTGACTATTTGGAGATAACTAATGACAAGAACGAGTCGTTTGGCAAATACTGCGGCGTGAAGACTGGGAAGACAGTGTATGCAACTGGAAACTATGCAGTGATAACATTCCATTCAGACAATTTCTACCAAAGAAGAGGATTCCAGATTTTTTTCACCATTGTTCCTCCTGGTAAGAAAATATGGACAAAAAAAAATTAAATGGTCAAAATATCTTAAAAAAAGTTAGTGACCATACGACTACGATCGACTAAGTCTCACGGATTATGTTTGATTATTAATGACAAGAAGGGCGTGAAAAACCCAGTCTTAGAAAGTTGTGAAGTACCGTAGGGGGTTTTGAAGAAGGAAAGAAAAGTAGACAAAATATAAACGCCTTTTATGGTATTTGACCCAATCATCTTAAAATACCGTGAACTACTGCGTATAAGCCCACTCGCTTATAATCCGCTCCCCTCCCCGGTTATAGGCTCATCTAAAAGTAGAATCTGCAAAGGACCGCAAAGGATAATGCTGCTAATGGTGTACGTAGGATATGCGAGAGAGTGGGGACCTAACCAGCCCAAAAAATGAAGAAACATACAATGAACTGCAGGGCTGATCTGACTACGTAAAAAAGTAGGCTTTGTGAGACACCATCACGACAGAAACCGATAATAGGCCCATCTGCCTGTAAACAAACAATACATCCGATTCTAATCCCCCCCGGATATAAGCCCTCCTCTAGTTTTAAAAGTAGGAAGCCTCACTGCTGTGAATTAGACATTAAAACTTTTAATAATTACATAGCAAAGATGAACTTTAAAGGAAAAGTCTGAGCTTCCATTTTGTTGCGTTCCAGTTACGTTAGTGTTGCTAGGTTTGATTTTGTTCCAAATATTGAAATGAATTCGATTTGTTATGACGTCTTAAAGCTTAATTAGAAACCAGTTAATGAAAAACGTATTTCGATCAACACTGCTGTAGCTCGTTTCGAAACGTTTTTATTCCGGTTATAAGCCCCGGTCCCTCGGATATAAGAACCCCGTTTATAGGCCCATCTAAAACCCCTTATGAAGTAATATAAGCCCAGGGCTTATAAACACTAATTTACGGTATACCATTTTTCCAATGCATTATTAGATGTCTAGATTATTCGAATTCATTTGTAAGATCTGGAGTTAGAAATTTAATGTTGTGATATTTCCTTTCTGCAAGAGAAAATTACTAAAGGGGGGTTCAAAAGCTATTTTTAGAAACTTGCGGACGTTCGTGGAAACAGTTTTAGATCCTCCGTTTGATTTCCAGAAGAATTCTTTTCATGAACCAGTGCACCAAAGAAAGGCGACAGAGACATCAAAATATTAAAAAAATCGTGATCTTAGAGGCGGTAATTTCTCATCCGATGATTTGGTGATATTTGAGGTCTCACTTCAAAGTAACCAAAATCGGGTAAAATATGGCTGGACAATCGATCAACTACCGAAGTGTACCGAACTCTCATAAGTTTGAAGTCGATTTGCTCGATCCATTGCTAATCCATTCAAACTTTTCAGACATAAAATATGGTGAAATACTTCTTCGGCGATTTCAAGCTCAAGCAACATGGCAAGGAGTTTTTTTATTAATAAATATCGGCTCGGCTATGCATCTTCTTTCCATTTTCAACTTGAAATCTCAGTACAGTCGAGGTTAGTTTCAAAGAAACTTTTGAAAAGCAGGTTAGAGGTTATTTGGGCGGAGCCAAAATGTAATTAATATTTGTTGAAAAGTACTTGAGTTCATTATTTCAAAACGCCGCGTGTTTTGTAAGCGGGGTTGTACGGGAAATTTTCGACCAGTCAATTTGGGCGATGTTTCGATTTCCTTCAAACTTTCTGCGAAGACAAGGGTCATATATGATAAATAAAAAAGGCGATTATTTTGTTGCTATTCATAACAAGACTCAAGATTTTTAACCAAATGTCACTGCCTCTCGAAATCGACCCTTCGTCAAGTCCAAATTACCCCATTCCCGTATACTTGCAACAAAGCGTATATTTATTAATTAAAACCTCAAATTCAAAAATCAAAATTCTCTTAATTCTGACTTACTCTGAACAAGTGTTGCATTTTTTCTGAAGAGTGTTAGAATAGTTTCCTAAACTATGTAATAGACTGATTTAGTGGCAAACAAGCAATGTTTCAGTTGTGACAATTTTGAAAAAGTATGCCATTTCACATGCTAAAAACTATTGACATTTATTGCTCTCTTTCACGTTTTCAAATGAAATTTGAATTAAAATTTTCCCAACACACTTTTACGGCTTCAATTCTACAGCGTAATGGCAAACCTGGCGACCGTGCGTAGTGTGACATGGATGAGTCCGATCGTTCAGCCTCCTTTCATGTGGCGATAACTTTAGCCTAAACACTTCGTGTTCAATTATGTTAGGTAAAACATGTCTAGGTATTTATCAAAGCAACTAACGGGCCGAGAAAGCAGTGAACCACGTAAAAGAAAGAAAGTTAAATCAAGCGCCTCAATCTTTGATAAGATTTTATACAGGTGACTAACGCTGACTGGAGCAATAGAGAAAAAAAAAAAGTAAAATACGGATAAATGTCAAAAAAAAATATGGGCTTTTGAATGGCCGGGTTCTAGAAAACTGCCCGTAATAATGGGGTTATAAACGGTTGTAAAGTAGAGTTCGACTTTATAGCTCTTTAACAGGGTATTGGACCCAGTCACCTCGAAATATACTTTTGTTCAAATGTATTAGTAGATGTCTTGCTGTTGTGTTGTTTTCTTTCTGCTTTTTCTTTGCCATTGGTAAGCTATTTAATAACTGTTAAGATCACTTACTTATCCATTCTTTATTTCATTTGCATTTCACACATGTGATTTGATCTAAACTTCCTAAAATTAACAAAAGTGATTTATATCGTTATATTTTTAGTTTCACCCAAGGTAGTCATACCAGGTCAGGTTGTACGAGTGTTTGGACCAGCGTTCAGACTGTCATGTTCAGCTACTGGAACTCCTCCCATAAAAATAGAGCTTATAAGGAACTCAACAATCCTGGTAAATGCAACAAAAACAGCAAGCATCCCGGCAACAGATGGAAACTACACATGCCGGGCGACCAGCAAGTATGGGACTGATGAGAAAGTGTTTGAAGTAATCAGTGGTGAGGACCTTAAGATTATTAATTTCAGCTTTTCTTTCTGTAAGAACTGCAACGAACCTTTCTGAATTGTCAGATATACCGTGCACTGTACTGAGTGCGCTCAGCTATGTGGAGGCAAAACGTTTTCTATATATTCCCTTACACCCTTTCGCGATCAGCTGTTATTTCACCTTTTCTATAGGCTCGGATATGTAATCAACTTGTTTTATAAGAATATTTACGAAATTATTTTAATGTGAGGTGAAACCCAATGTATGTAAGCGCTAAGCTTGGTGCTAAATTGCATTGAGATTTAGGGTCTGTTCACATGGAGAGAGGGTGACCTGGCTTGCCAGACTACCCACCTAGAAGGATAACCCGGCTCTGTTGTTGTTGTTGTTTATTCTTTCCTGTTTGCTTTACACGTCCGTGTGAAGCATTCAGATTTGGAAAGTATCATCAAATGGTCGACTATAAAAATTATAGTTGTCCGACGTTTCTAACATCATTTTCAAGGCAAAGAGTGAAAATATCGAGGTGGCATAAGAATATAAATGAGTGAAAACATAATTGACATTTTTTGTGCGTGTTATGTGAATAACTTCGCGCGGATGGAATCTGTTTGCACTTTCAATGATGGTTGGCGTTCTTTGATTATCAGCATTTCATAAATGAGGCAACAGAATTTGTTTCGGCACTTTTTGAGTGCCGAAAAGTTGTTAATCTAATTCGGTTTTAACATTCCGTGCTCCTCGTGCAAGCTAAATATGACTATTTATCATATGACCCGTACGGCCCTGCGAACCTTTTCTTTGCAAAACCATTGATGAAAGTCCCGTATGAGTGCCGTACGCATTTGCGCGAGCGGGGCCGGAAAAAGGCGTACGGCCCTACTACAAAAGCGGACGGCCTCGCGCGTTAAAATTTCAAGTAATTTTGTCTCCAACTTGGTCATATGATAAAATGCTTATTGACTAAGTTAGATCGAGCCGGATGGGAAAATATTTGGCTCTTGGTCATGGCGCACGTACGCCATGACCTCGAGCCAAATATTTTTCCATCTGGCCCTCCCACTTAGTCAATAAGTACATAATAAGCGAATTTATGTTCATTGGCTCGAAAAGACACCCTTACTTCATCTCCAGTCCTTGCTATTAACGGTTCTCCCATCCAAGTCTCAACAACTAAATCGCTGGGTGTACTTATTGAAGAAAATCTTACCTAAAACAGACATGACATGATTGACTCTAGTATTGCAGCAGCCATTAAACAGTAAAGCAGTTTCTTCCTTCGTCGACATTACATTGCTTCTGGTGTTGTTCCTTCGTCGACATTTCATTTTATGTTTCAAAGCCTCAGTTTAACCGCATTTCGATTATTGCAGTTTCGTGTAGGGAAATTTTGGCATAAAGCTATCAGATAAACTACAAAAGATCCAAAATCGCGTGGCTGGATGCTAACCTTATCAAGTTATGATTCAGCACGAAATTCAAAAATTCTAAATCCCTAAATGATTTTACACCTGAGTATTTTAGTTCCAATTTTGTGAATCGAAATGACAAAACTTCGATCTGATCCTTTACAACAGCGGTGTGGTTCTCTGGAATAGTCTACCGTAACATTTTAGACAAGAGAAGGTCTTATGTTGGTAGTTACAGGCACGGCATTCATGTCAAACATGTTTTAATATTAGCATTATACTGAGATGACTCCTCCTTTTCTTAACCTTTCTTTGTTTGGGACAAAATGCAATAGATATAGAACCCCAAGACCACAGTCCCAGTCATACCAAGGGTAAGACACACAAAACCAAAGCCCACTAGACTGACTCCATTGAGAAAATAGAACCATAGCACCAATGAACGATGGAGATGAGGAAACAGAGCTTGGATAGACAAGAAGACTAAGGAAGTGGAGAGCTATATAATGCATGGAAGAAAAAGGGGAAAGAATGGGATGTAAGCGCAACTTCAGGCCCCCAAGTGAAGGAGAAATGTAGAAACGCAGGAAAATGAATTGAAGAAGGAGTTAAAAAAAAAACGCCACAAGCATTTTGATTAAAAACAAAACAAAAAACAAAACAAACCAAACCAAAACATAAACAAACTAAAATTCTTGGTCACTAATAATTTTCAATTCATATACATGTACTTTAGTGAGCTCACTAAAAACTTATTAATAAACAACATAGATTGATAATATGAAAATATATTGATCTGCTCAGAAGGTCTGTCATTCTCGTCAGGGGCACAGTGAACAAAACGTTTCTGTACCACCAACACTATTACAATTGTATTGTGTCCTCCTTTTTTCACTCTATTGTTTTTCTGTCTTCTCGCTCTCCTTATTATCCTCCTCCCACTATTTTTTTGTTTCGCCATCACCAACAACATCATTACAATTCATTGTTTTCTCCTCCTCGATCCTATTGTTCTCTATCTCTCCTCATCCTCATCCTCATCCTCCTTCCTCCTCCTTCTCCTTCCTTCTCCTTCCTCCCTTCTCTTCTCTCCCCTTTCTCTATCCAACTCCCTACGCCTCCTACTCAATCCTCCTCCCCTTCCAGCAAAATATTTCTCCCGTTCTTCCCTTTCCAGCAAAATATTCATGAACTAGTGGAAATATTGGAATGTGCAGTTGCTGAGCTACAGTGATCTGTCACAAACTATCAAGTCTGCCTATAACAACTTGAATATATATATATATATGCATGCTGTGGAGAAGCTCTCCACTAGTGGTCTCCATTAGTGGTTTAATCCTATTCAGACCGAGCTTTTTTGGTTTTCTGGGACTAGGCCCCCTCCCTAACTTCTAGAATATGTGAAAGTTGAGGAATTATAGAACGCACAGAATCTCTAAGTTAAGGTAGGTCACGTAACGTGATGACGTCATGTGACGTGAAAATTGAGTCATAATTCCGAATGGCCGCCATCTTGGATTTTCATCGTGTTAACAATGCGCTAAATCTAAATGGCAAAATGAACTGCAAGAAAATATTTTTTTTCTGTTTGAACGTTAATTTAGTTAGGTCAACGACTGTTTCAAAATATCGTTGCCATGAAAACGTCACATGTCATGAACAAAAATTAGCCACATCTAAATATTACCAGATAAATTTCAAGTATAGTTGAATTGCGCCACAGAAAGGGGCAAAAGGCATAATGTATGGTTTGAAAGCTCCATTGATTGCGCCTTAAATCATACAAGATTCCCTGGCAAGATAAAACATTGGGCACATCCCCCACGTCAACACTGAAAAAACAATGTTTCTCAATGAGCATGTCTGAAGCTTTGTACATCTCTTTCATTCAGAGGAAAGAAGACAGAACGACCTTCACGTGCAGCTGAGGTCTTTGAAAGAAACAGTTTTGCCCTGTGAACTCGTTCTCGTTCTCTTTCAATAATTTCATCTTGTTATAATCAGGTTTGACATCTTATTTCCATATTGTTTTTGCAATTTTGTTGCACACATTTTATGTATGCAAAATTCTGCCCATACCGGCAGAATATTATACGAGAATTTGGGCATACCATCAGTGCACGAAACGCACGAAGTCACATTAAAATTATAGTTTCACGAGAAAACCGAAGGAAGGTATCATTGTGCGTTGTCTTCGGAGGAGGCTATAGACCCTCACTCCCATACCGGGCCATTTCATTCTCCAATTTGGGCGAACAAGAAGCAGAACAAGACCAAGTAGCATAAGTAGCATGCGGTGAAGCCATTTTCGAATAAAAAGTGCGTGTTTTTTCACCTTTTTTGTATATTTTTTTGTTAGTAGTTGGCGTAGCTTGCGGCAGTTAGACTTGATTTTGAAGAAAAAAGTCAAATTTTGGAGCATCTGCCTAGAGCTTGTTGACCCCCTTGTTGGAAACCCGCGTCACGATACGTGTCAATGACGTTGCAGTAAGCCCGATGAAATGGTTAGGAAATTTGCGTGTAAAGCTGGGCTTTTATGCTCTCTTATGTGGGTCACCTGGTTAGCCGAGTCACCCTCTCTGCATATAAACAGGCCCTTTATAACAAAGACGTGCATGCCACATGTTTACCCTTCTTTTCTTCCCAACCGACACCGACACTGATCACATAGGGAATGAGGACCTACGGCAGAACCCAAAAGAGATAGTTTGTTTTTAACAGAATATGCTTAATCATAATTTAGATTTACATTTTGCTTTCGATAGGATGTGGCTCAGTGGTGAACAATTCGCTAAAAAGTCCTGGATATCCCAACAACTACCCAAGGAATGCGGACTGTAATTATTCGGTTCCAATTCCAGATGGCATGACGCTGATTATTAAACTTGACGACTTTGAGTTGGGGTCCCGGTATTGGCGGGATGGGTCTTGCCGGTAGGTGAAGGCATAACGATACACATGATATCGAGTCCTGTGGCATTTAAGGCACTTTAAACTAAGGCAGTTTCCCCCCTAAACCAGTTGTACTCAAAAGAGTTAATCAATTTCCGATAGCAATCTTTGTAGCATTCAACGATCGATGCTGTTTCTTACCATTTGATCATCCAACTGCTTGTGACTAATGTCCCATGCAAGCAGATGTGATTTATGAGCTGTAGTTGTCGAGCTTTTGTTTTGTCGTTTTGTAAGTGGCATAAATATTTTCTTCGTAGCAATGACTATTTGGAGATAACTAATGACAAGAGCAAGTCGTTTGGCAAATACTGCGGCGTGAAGACTGGGAAGACAGTTTATGTAACAGGAGACTATGCAGTGATGACATTCCATTCAGACAATTCATACCAAAGAAGAGGATTCCAGATTTTATTCACCATTGTTCCTCCTGGTAAGAAAATATGGACAAAGAAATGACACGGCCATATCTACGTTTAACGGATTATGTTTAATTATCAATGTCTTTACGACACAAGAAGGGCGTGAAAAGCCCAGTCTGAGAAAGTTAAGTATCGTAAATGGTTTTAAAGAAAAGGAAGGTAGAGAAAATATATACGTCTGTAATGGTATTTGACCCAATCACCTGGGCTTTTTTGGAGTTCCTGAGCCTTGGGGGGGAAGGGGGGGGCATATTGTGCTTCGTAACTTTGTAACTTCGTAACTTCGTAACTTCAACACCTCTGAAACCTAGAGGGTACATAGTACGTCCAAAACTGTCTCCTTTGCGGTCCACACAATGGAACGATGACGTCATATGACGTAGCTATTAGGTAATTAGTTATACGGTCGCCGTCTTAAATCCGCCATCTTGGATTTTTGAAATTTTTTAAAACCAAATTGAGTCAAAATTAATCAAAACCAATAAATAAACGCTAAATGACGTAAAAAATATAAAAGTTATACCAATAAACATTGTTTTTCTTCATTCAAAGGTACAAATATGCAAATTTCAAAAAACATGGCTGTCAAAATCTTGTTGCCATGGAAACATCAAGTCACTTGATCAATAAATTGTCATATGAAATTGTTGCCAGATAAATTTTAGGAAAAGTCAAAGTTTGATGGCGTTTGAATACATATTAAAGAAGTTATGAATGTTGAAAGTTAGCGCGGGCACTTTGTGCCAGGCTGAATAGGGTTAATGTTGTGATATTTCCTTTCTACAAGAAAAAATTACCTAGGAGTGTTTAAAACTGAGTTATTTTAGAAACGTGCGGACGTTTGAGGAAACCGTTTGAGATCGTCTGTTTGATTTCCAGAAGACTTGTTTAAATGAACCAGTGCGCCAAAGCGAAGCGACCGAAAGGCCGTTTACACGACAGAAAAAAATGGATACGGACCCATCAAGAAAGGAGTACGGACCTCACATTTTCGCCCGTGTAAACTATGCGTACCATGTCTTTTGGGATTGGTACACGTCTGTGGCCCCAAAACCTGAAAAACACGGGTCCGAACCAGTTTCTTCATTCCTTACGTCCGCTTGCATAATAAATAAATAAATAAATAAATAATTTAATAAAAAATATAAATAAAGTCTTTATTTAAAGAGGGTTGCACTAAATAGCAAAGCTAATAAACTTGTGGCCCTCTATAAAACTACTCTAATTTACTTCGCTGATCGCATGCACAGTAAAAATCCGTGTGGCTCTGGGGATAAGAAATTGGTCCGGTCCCTCCAAAAATGTAGTGTAAACGAAACCTTCCAAACTTGGTCCTTGGGCCTTTTTGCTTTGTCCCACTTGTAGTAAAACATTATCCGTGTAAACGGCTAAAATTATGCGGTCCGTACCACTTTTTTGACGAGTCCGTACCCGATTTTATCATATGACCCGTACGGCCCTGCGAATCTTTTCTTTGCAAAACCATTGATGAAAGTCCCGTATGAGGGTCGTACGCATTTGTGCGAGCGGGGCCGGAAAAAGCCGTACGGCCCTACTACAAAAGCGGACGGCCTCGCGCGTTAGATTTCAAGTAATTTTGTCTCCAATTTGGTCATATGATAAAACACTTATTGACTAAGTTAGGTCGGGCCGGATGGGAAAATATTTGGCTCTCGGTCATGGCGCACGGACCTCGCTGCGCTCGGTCCGTACGCCATGACCTCGAGCCAAATATTTTCCCATCCGGCCCTCCCAATTAGTCAATAAGTACATATTCCTGCCGTGTAAATGGCCTTAGAGGCATCAAATTATAAAAAAATTGCAATCTTGGAGGCGGTAATTTCGCATCCGATGATTTGGTGATATTTGAAGTCTCACTTCAAAATAACCAAAATTGTAAAAATTGGCTGGACAATCGATCAGCTTCTGAAGTATAACGAACTCTCATACGTTTGAGGTCGCTTTGCTCTATCCATGGCTAATCCATTCAAACTTTTCAGACATAAAATATCCATGACAAAAAATTGGATGACATTTGCCTCTAAATTTTTAACTCGTCCTCAGACCCCCAATTTGACCCTTAAAATCACAGCGAAAACTTCATTTTTTGAAGGGAAAATTAAAATTTCGACCATTTATGAATTACTTTTCGGAAATCCACACTCGGATTCTAGTAATTTGGTTATAATTCTATTTGGAAACGTTAAAATGTTTTAATAACTTAAAACAAAGTCCCGTCATTTTGACCTTGAAGTGACCAATGTTTCGTAAAGGCTTGTATGGAGTTCAACCACGCGGTCATCGCTTTTAGCGGTATAACTCATTTTAATAGGCGTAATGTCGACATCCACACTCGGTTTTGAAGAGACTAGGACCTATAGTGAACATTTTGGTGGGAAATATGATTTAGTTGGAGCGAAAAGAAACCTGTCATTTTGCCATTTTTTTCAGTGCAATATGCTTCGACTGACCCCATTTTGGTTTCTATTGGTGACTTGCGCGGACTAGCGCCCAGGCCGTTCGAGCTCAACTGCGCATGGCCAATAGTTCATTTTAGTAACGCGCACAACCGGAGCAAATGTCTCCTTTCAGGGGGCAATTTTTTGGTATGGAAATACTTCTTCGGTGATTTCAAGCTCAAGCAACACAGCAAGGCCGGTTTTTTATTAATTAACATCGGCTCGGCTATGCATCTTCTTTCCATTTTCAACTTGAAATCTCAGTACAGTCGAGGTTAGTTTCAAGAAAGCTCTTGAAAAGCAGGTTAGAGGTTATTTGGGCAGAGCTAAAATGTAATTAATATTATTTTGTGGTAAAGCACCTGAGTTCATTACATGTATTTCAAAATGCTGCGTGTTTTATAAGTTTGTACGCGTAATTTTCGACCAGTCAATTTGGACGATGTTTCGATTTCCTTCAAACTTTTTGCGAAGACAAGGGTCATATACGATAAATAAAAAAGGCGATTATTTTGTTGCTATTCATAACAAGACTCGAGATTTTTAACCAAATGTCACAAGTCCAAATTACCCATTCCCGTATACTTGCAACAAAGTGTATATTTATTAATTAAAAACTCAAATTCAAAAATCAAAATTCTCTTAATTCTGACTTACTCTGAACAAGCGTTGCATTTTTCTGAAGTGTATTGGAATAGTTTCCTAAACTATGTAATAGACTTATTTAGTGGCAAACAAGCAATGTTTCAGTTGTGACAATTTTGAAAAAATATGCAATTTCACATGTTAAAAACTGTCTACATTAATTATGTTAGGTAAAACATGTCTAGGTATTTATAAAAACAACTAACGGACCGAGAAAGCAGTGAACCACGTAAAAGAAAGAAAGTTAAATCAAGCGCCTCAATCTTTGATAAGATGTTATACAGGTGATTAACGCTGACCGAAGCAATATAGAAAAAAAAAGTAAAATACGGATAAATGTCAAAAAAAAAAATATATGGGCTTTTGAATGGCCGGGTTCTAGAAAACTGCCCGTAATAATGGGGCTATAAGCGGGTGTAAAGTAGAGTTCGACTTTATAGCTATTTAACTGGGTATTGGACCCAATCACCTCGAAATATACCTTTGTTCAAATGTATTAGTAGATGTCTGGATGTTGTGTTGTTTTCTTTCTGCTTTTTCTTTGCAATTGGTAAGCTATTTAATAACTGCTAAGTTCATTTACTTATCCATTCCTTATGTCATACGCATTTAACACATGTGATTTTATCTAAAATTACTAATATTAATAAAAAGTCATTTATATTGTTATATTTTTAGTTTCACCCAAGGTAGTCATACCAGGTCAGGTTGTACGAGTGTTTGGACCAGCGTTCAGACTGTCATGTTCAGCTACTGGAACTCCTCCCATAAAAATAGAGCTGATAAGGAACTCAATAATCCTGGTAAATGCAACAAACACAGCAAGCATTTCGGCAACAGAGGGAAACTACACATGCCGGGCAACAAACAAGTATGGGACTGATGAGAAAGAGTTTGAAGTAATCAATGGTGAGGATACACAGATTATTACTTTTAGCTTTTCTTACTGTAAGAACTGCAACGAACCTTTCTGAATTGTCAGATATACCGTGCACTGTACTGAGTGCGCGCAGCCATGTGGAGGAAAAACGTTTTCTATATTCTTTTACACCCTTTCGCGATCAGCTGTTATTTCACCTTTCCTGTAGGCTCGAATATGTAATCATCTTGTTTTACAAGATTATTTACGACATTATGGTAATGTGAGGTGAAATGCAATGTATGTAAGCGCGAAGCTACGTGCTAAATTACATTGAGATTTAGGGCCTGTTCACATGGAGAGAGGGTGACCTGCCTTGCCGGATTACCCACCTAGAAGGGTCGCCCGGCTCTGTTGTTGTTGTTGTTGATTTTTATTCATTCCTGTTTGCTTTACACATCCGTGTGAGGCAATCAGATTTCGAAAAAATCAGCAAATGGCTGATTGCAAATAAACTTACGTTAAATATGACTATATGCGAATTTATGTTAATTGGTTCGAAAAAAACACCCTCACATCATCTCCAGTCCTTGCTATTAACGGTTATCCCATAAATCATGCCCAAGTCTCAACACCTAAATCCCTGGGTGTACTTATTGACAAAAGACTTAGCTAAAACATACATAAAACGATTGCCTCTACTATTGCAGCAGCCATTAAACGGGTAAGCAGTTTGTTCCTTCGTCGACATTACATTGCTTGTGGTGTTGTTCCCACGGTGGGCACAAGTTGACACAAAATCGCTCGTGTTCGCCATTTAGTATGTACAGCGGTTTCTCGCGTGATTGCCACCAAATTTAAAAATGGCGGCTTACATGAGTGGTGCGGAAGCTCTAGAAAAAGTTTTTGAGGAAGAGGCTGATGATATTTATATGGAGACGGAGAGTGAAGAAATCGAGGAAGAAGAAAATGGAAGAAGCGTTTTGGAGGAAGCGCTGAAACACTGTCTCCGTAAGCTGGGAAGAAGCCACACACTGGAAAATCAAGAATTTTTTGTAAACGCCGGTGTGGACATGTTGCTTCCCCTGTACGACCTTAGTTGTAACCACTCCGTTCCAGGGTTATCGGAAGCCACGAAAATTTTAAATTCCTCTCCCGTATACGCCGGAACAATTTTTCGCTACGAGTCAAGGCTTTGGCTCAAAGCGATATATCGACGACTTGCGGGGAGGCGGCGTCTCCGAAACCCATTTTTTTGCCAAATTACCCGTGATATTCCCCATGGAATTTTCTCTGTTTTGATTAATTTAATCAGAAGTCTGGAAGGATTTTGTGAGCCATTCGTCAACTGTGGACAAAACAACAAAGCACATGTCGTCGCTTTTACGTCGCTAAGACCAGTCAAACAGCTCTTTGCCTTGCTTTCCGGTAAGAGCCAGGCAGAGGTTGTGACTTATTTCAAGAGAACCTTGACTGGGAAGAGGAATGGCAGCAAAGTGACCCTACTCGCAACCAAAGAGAAGGAACTGGCCTTTATGTACAAGATCTCCAAAGGCCAGTTGATTATATCCTACTACTTTGGGGAGTGGAACACCTATGGCTTTCCACAGCACAATTAAGGTAATCTTCCACATATGAAAAATTATTTTTGCCAACCCTGTTTTGAATGAATTTCACTTAACTTTGTCAGTGTTAATAAAATTAAAGTGGCATATATAGTTTGTTGTTGGTTCTCCCCTTGCTCCGTAAGGTTTTTCTCCGAATACTCCAGTTTTCCCCTCTTCTCAAAAACCAACATGAACAAATTCCAATTCGATCTGGAATCTGACCTCATGTTTGTCAGTCACAAGACTGTTAAGTGTCACCCTTGTTAAGCAAAGTCAATTTGCTATAGCAATGGTTGTTTATATTCATAATTTACATGCTAAATAGGAATCCACCATTGTCTTTAATGGTCAGATATTTTATTTGTGGAAGATCACCTTGGTTTTGTTTGTTTCTTGTTGTGGGTAGGCTCAGATGTTTCATAACTAGGTGGGGAAGGTTGACGCAAGCAAATAATGATAAGTCCTATAGTATCAATAACAACATTCGCAATTGCCATTAATTAGTTATCCACACACCTACTTGTTGCATAATTGGAGTGTGGTCACACGGGTGTCCAATCATTTATTACAGCTGTCTTTTTGTAATTGGACACCTGCACTGCATGCAAGCCAATGTAGTGTATTTAAATGGGTTCTTGTTGCTGATTCCTTTATTTCCAAAACAATATCCCTGGCTTTTTAAGGAAAAAAAGTCATCAGACTTTTTTAACTTGAATTTTGTTGTTGATAAGATTAATTGGACTTCCTGTCGTACAATTCAGGGGAAATCGTGAAACGCTCGTATAAAATTACTAAGCCTGCGTAGCAGTCATTTTGTTTTCCTTTCTGAGAGCAAGGGAGGAGAGGGCGCGCACACGAGGGAGGAGAGGAAAGGAAACGACTGCTACGCAGGCTAAATAATTACTTGCCAAATTACTCCCTGAATTGTACTCCACTCAGTCCAGTTACCATTACTTATCAGTGGTCAAAAGGTTGGTTTATTACTACTGCCCTCAAGGTGCCCCAGACAATTTTGTAAAATTTTCAGGGGGAGGATGGGGGAGAATTCCCCAGGACCATTTTCATTTGGATGATACAGGAGATAATGACTGTTACAAGTCCAGTTCTTGTGTATGGCTCTCAATGTTGATTGGATGTGCACAATTTTGATATTACATTTTGGGAATCAAAGCAGTCATATTTTGTCTCAGTGTGCTTCATTTGTTTGAGGCAGTTTTGTGCTAATCCCAGTAATTTGTAGCAGATTAAAGTAATAACTGGTTGTTTATCAATGTACATGTACCAGACAAAAAAAATACATTGTTTCAATGCAATTTATTGTTTTTCTTTGTAAAGACAATCCTACAGCAGCTCAAAAAGCATCAGTGCATAATTAAAGCTGTGGATGCACCCTATTTCATTCACTAGTAAATATGTGGATATGTACATATTTAATTATGATGTTTTTGATTGTTTTTATAGTAGAAGTAGTTTAATTATTATTGATTGTCATTTTTTAGCCCTTTAATTCAGTTAATTCTGCAATGTGGCAAATAAACGGTATATTATATTATTATTCCTGGTCTGATAACAAGGTTGTATTTGACCTATACCTGCTGTTGCCATCTTAAACAACAAACAAAATCAGGGCAGAGTACAAAACAGCTTAGGTGATCAGTGGGCAGTCAAGATTATGGGATGGGGGGGTTGGTGACATGTCTCCCAATCCTCTCCATTCTTGCCCTATCCCCAGACTTTTCTCATGGTGTTATTCAAATAAGAAGCCATAAAGGGAATTTTTGATGAACTTATAGGAACGTTTAGGCTGTAACTTCTAACACAAACATTAAATGATTATTACACAAGAATAACAAAAGAAAACAACATCATTGAAGAGTAATAGGGAATGTTACTCCATGAAACTGTTTTACAGTTAAAATAAAATGATTAATAGCATTGCTGTTAGTAAATGCCATGTAAAATGTTAGTTAAAATCACTGATCTTTATTCTGTACTGTACAAGGTATCATATTACAACTCAAAAAACTAAAAGTGCTGCTGTGCTAACAGCTGTTAAAATTGCTACAGTGTATGTACAATGTAAGTTAAAATATTTGTAAGGTATCAAGCTGTTAAAAAATACCATGAACAATCAATTGTACAACACCAAAACAGCTCAAAAACTGATAGTGATAATATTATGTACAATAAAGGTAAAATCACTGAACCTCAAAGGCTGTGCTCTTAAAAGAATCACAGGGTGTCCAGGCACTAAAGCTTTATGAAAAAAGTTAGCTTGTCTAGTCGCCTGAAGACAAAAGTTAGTGGCCTGAGGCACCCGGGTGCTGCTAGAGCACAGCCTTGATCCTTGTTCTTTGCAAGGTATCACATTACAACAACAGCTAAAAAACTGACAGCGAGGCTTTTAATAAATACTATGTACAATCTAAGTTAAAATCACTGATCCTTGGTCTTTACAACACCACAACAGCTCAAAAACTGATAGTGATAATATTATGTACAATGTAAGTAAAATTCACTGAACCTCGAAGGCTGTGCTCTTAGAATTATAGGGTGCCCAGACGCTCCCAACTATGAAATTGATAGGGGTGCCCGACACTTAAGCTATATACAAAAAGTAAGTTTTTCCAGTCACCCAAAGACAAATGTTAGTGGCCTGAGGCACCCAGGTGCAGCTAGAGCACAGCCCTGATCCTTGTTCTGTGCAAGATATTACACTACAACAGCTCAAAAAACTGGCAGCGAGGCTGTTAATAAATACTATGTTCAATCAAAGTTAACATCAGTGATCCTTGTTCTTTGCAAGGTATCACGCTACAACAGCTCAAAAACTGACAGTGAGGCTGTTAATAAATACTATTTACAATCCAAGTTAAAATCACTGACCTTTGTTCTATACAAGAAAATCACACTACAACAGCTCAAAAACTGACAGTGAGGCTGTTAATAAATACTATTTACAATCTAAGTTAAAATCACTGACCTTTGTTCTATACAAGAAAATCACACTACAACAGCTCAAAAACTGACAGTGAGGCTGCTTAATAAATACTATGTTCAATCAAAGTTATAATCACTGACCCTTGTTCTTTGCAAGGTATCGCATGACAACAGCTCAAAAACTGACAGTGAGGCTGTTAATAAATACTATGTACAATCTAAGTTAAAATCACTGACCTTTGTTCTATACAAAAAAATCACACTACAACAGCTCAAAAACTGACAGTGAGGCTGTTTAATAAATACTATGTACAATCTTAGTTAAAATCACTGACCCTTGTTCTTTGCAAGGTATCACACTAGGTAAAACAGCTCAAAAACTGATTGCCAGGCCGTTAATACTATGTACAAGTACAATAGGATGAGATGTTGCAAACGGTGCAGGTTTCCCCCATAAAGCATACATAAATATAAAGAAACCAGAGCCATTTATTATGCCACTCTCTGGTACAATTCCACTGAGTCACTCTTTAATATGGGCAACCTATTTCAGCTCTCTCAAAGTTATGTGCTGACAGCATGCAGTGAATTTGCTGCCTACAATTGGCAGGTTACTTCCTGCTTTAAACAACACATAATGTTCCCCATATAAGGAGACCTGGCTCTTGCTGCCTGGTATGTTACAATAATTAACAAAGTGCTGACTGGTATCTGTTCTAATGAAGTTTGACTGTATTTGAAACTTCATAAGAGACAAACCAAGTCTTGCCTAGCTGTCTCACCAGAGACACTTTTTTGTATTAGAGATGTTATGTGCTTTAATTATATAGTCAGAGAGAGTACATAACAAATGACTTGGCAGCTGCATTATTTTGTAACAAAAGGCTGTCCACATTGCAGTTAAAAGTGAAAAAGGAAGATGGGTTAGTGGAATTTAAATAGGCTTGTTATAGGAAGATTGGGGAAGACATGGTGGCCTAATGGTTGGTGCATGGGACTCTGGATCAAGTGGTCCAGGAAATCAACAGGGCAACCTCACAAAACTGAAAGGTGAACACTGCCATTAATTAGCATTCCATCAAGTGGAGAAGCTACAGTGTTGTGTACAATAATAAATTGTATTTAAGGGCTGAGGGCATAACCAACCTATGTCAAATTTTGGAATTTTTCACTCACAATTTGTGTTTTTTTTAGCCCAAAAAGCATTCTATTGCTAAAATAATATGACTGCAGAAGTAAAGAAGATTCACTCTAGATCTTGACCGGCAAAAAGATCCTGTATTTTTACAAATAAAGAAAAATACATTTTGGCTAATAAGCACCCTACAGTATATGACTCTTCACGTCAAAACATTTCTTTTTCCAAAGACTTGATTTTTTTTTTTTCAAGATTGAATCTCTTTTAATTCTGCTAAGATTAACCAGTCATTATTTTAGCAATAGAATGCTAAAAAACACAATTTGCGAGTGAAATATTTCAAAATTCGATTTGATTTTCACCAAATCTAAGCAAAACAGAAAATGCAACATAGGTCGGTTATTCCCAGCCCTTCAATATCATTGTTACATGTAGCTGCTTTATGCTATGGTAATTACAAAGTGTCACCAATTAGAAAGAGTCACCAAAACACTAGAATGAATGACACTCAAATAAAGTTCACTTTTTTCCCTCACTACCTCATTAGGCCACCTAGGCATCCAAACAGGGTTGTCAAAAAAGTGTAAAGGAGACATCTGGCTTTGAAAGTAAGTGAATATTTGTAAATGCCATCTCCACTAAAGAACTACTGTACCAACCAAAGTAGCTGATAAATATAACAAAGTACAGTAGGTGGTGATTTTTGCTGCAGCCAGCTACTGACACTGTACTTTGACAACCCTGTTTAACCCAACCTAACAGTGTGATTATGTTATTCAAAACTTTGTACCACAAGAAAGAAATCAGCTACTTGAAACAGTACTTACCCACACATGTAGATGCATTTGCATGACGATGATCTACATTGAAATTAGGTTCTTTCCCTTTTTAACACTTGCCTCAATTCTGGTTTGCAGACTGTTAGAACACAGTCTGCACTTTTCATCAGTTGAAACTTCTTTCTGAAGGCCACAGTAGCAGAATGCTGGGTCTGAGTTGTTAACCTGCTTAGGAATATAGGAAAGAGTGGAAGAGTTTACAGTAGAACAATTATAGCCTTTCCCTCTCAACCACACAAGAGAAACAAATTCATGAAGAAAAATCTGTTCCCACCTGGAATGAAACATTGTGTTATTACTGTATTTAGAAATAAACACATGCTTGGCCTCTCTCCCTTCCATAGAGTTGAGGCCAAGCCCAAGCCCATACTTTTTTTTCATGTGATGGGTGTGGACAGGAACGACATGACCAATGGTCCAAATTGTGGGGTTGACATAAAAGAAGATGGCATTTGCCCTAAAGTAATTTGTGCAGAGGGCCCTGAGATGACTTACCTGCTCATCCGATATATCTAAGCGGCTGAAAAGGGACACACAGTCCCTTAGGCAAAGACAAATATAAGCAATAACATGAAGAATTGTGATCTCTCTACCAGCATTAGCACTGCATTCTACAGCTGCAATCAGTGACATAAAATGTAACAAAAACAACCTAGAATCCTTCCCTGTAAAACGATAGTCAAAATGTGTACCATTACCCTTTGTCTCATCAAACCACTTAATAACCTTCTTAGACAACCTGGTTAAACCACATTTACGCATTGTGGTGATGTACCTATTGAATGGAGAATGTGCGGGCACCTGTGAAAAAGAAGTGATATTCTCGGTTAGTTTTGAGATGGCAATGACTTCACCTAAGAGCTGGCGATGAGCGAGTGCACATGCATTATTTTTCAGGTGCAGTGGATCCACATGCGCCTGGTCAATCAGTTTACCCACAACAGGCTCAAACTCTTGACGGCTATGTTGTTGTGCAATAAAAGTGGTGATCTTAGTACGGCGGGTAGACTCGACCATTTTCTTCTTTGACAAGGACTTTTTGAAACTATCTACCTGCTTTGCAATGGTGACTCTCTTCTCATATTTCCAGGGCTTCCACATTTCTGTTCCAGTCAATCCATAGATACCATCAAGTTTGTTCATCGTAGCAGTACTAACATCTGCAAAAGTTGAGAAGTAAGTTGCAGAATTAGACAGTTCTCCGGCAAGGAAAGACAACATTTTCATATCATTTGGTAATTCGGAAATACAAAATTTAACATCAATTGAGGTGCCATTGCAGTCCACTGAAAAGGTATTCTTCTCTAAATTACTGATGTCACTTACAACCTTCTTGAGAAAACGCGAAACTGGAATGCAATCCTCCTTGCAATTTGCACCAAACAAAAGAAAGTTCTCATTACTGCTCAAGACTCCCCTACCAATGTTGAGGAAACTGACAAGCCAAGCACAAGCAGTATCATCCTTTCCGAATGGAGCTCCGTCACCACCAAGAGAAACATAAAAAGTGTTAACTTGACCTTGAAACCAAATCAGCTTATACTTACTCTGACAAAGATAAAATTTAGCAAGAGAAAGTAACAACTGTTGAATGTCCCGATACATACCATCCACTTTTTCCTCTTCTTCCATTCCATAACAAAGAGTATCCCTAACACTGTAAAGTTTACCAATGTCAATAGACTTTATGAAAGGCATAAGCTTATTGTAAGGGACAAGCCTTGGGACAGGACAGCAATTAACTGCAATGCGGACACCACTAGAGTTATTTCTCTTATAACTACTGTCCCGATATGTAGCCCGATACTTTCGTTTCCCCATAACTCCTCCACTATAGTAGACAGCAATGCTTCTGAGCATATTTTCATCAGATTTCTCATATTCTGTTAAACCTTTTTTGTAAATCTTAGGTAGAACCCTGTTAGTTATCTTTTTACTTTTAGAAAAAACTTCAACAAGTATTTTATCTGAGCATTTCTTGACAGTTGTTTTACAAAGGCCAACTTCTCCTGGTACTTGGCAGTTCTTTTCGTTGCTTCCTCCATTAATCTGACATGCAGCTTCAAACAACTCTGATCGTCTCTTTCTACATGCTGCTGGACTGATGGTATCGTTCACACTCGTTGGATTCTTCTTTCGTATGTCAATTGACTTATCACTGAGATACTTGGTCTTCTTGTTTGGTGTTTCTAACTCACTCTCTATCTCGACTGTCTCCTCTACCTCTGTAACTATCCTGTCTACCTAAATGTTAAATTGAGAAGTCAACTATCAGTCATTTAATACATGTATCATTGGCCTGGTGACTTGGGTACATACAGGACATTTTTACACATTGGGTGCTCTCATTGAACATCCTGGATCCAAACCTTATGAACTTTAATACCAGTAGGTGTTTCTCTGCCTTCAGCTCACAGGCTGCTATCTATCTATCTGTACTATCTACTCTATTTCTGCTATCTACCTCGTGAACAAACTTACCTATGTACCTAAACAACTATGTATGAGAGTTTGTTCTCCATAAAAACTGGGCTATGAGCTTTTCATTACAGCAAACAAAACTGTCAGGTGTGTGTATTAAGCATGTGTCTCTAATGTGGGGCTGTACGTTCACGGTGGGGCCAACCCACTCCCAAGATGGTGCATGAGGGCGTTGCGGAGCATACTGGGTAAAATTCAAGATGGCGGCATGGTAAACAAAAATCCAACATGGCCGCCAATGTAGAATTTACCAACCAGCTTCGTCCAGCTCTTTTTCGAGCAAAAATGAAATGTTTGGAGGAAGTATCGACCGGTGAGGGTATCAGGAAAGTGAACTGTTTTTTTTTAGCGAGCTTGAAAGTGCGGCCGCAACTTTGGAAGACAAGTTCTGCAAGCAATCGCGATTTGAAAATGTGAATAAGCTTTTACCTTCCACAGGCATGGTCACGAAAGGACTACGAAAAATGCACCAAAAAATTATTCGTCGCCTACATGTGAAGCCAAAGCTAGCAAAGCCATGGTTTGGCGAATTCTCGATGGATATGCCGGCAGAAGTGTTTACCGGTAGCTGTTTGAGTGAAGGTATTATGCAACGCACAAACTTTGGTCACGAATTCATTGAAACTAATAGTCAGCTCATCTACAAGATAAAAGATGTTCGAAAAGCGAATTATTTGTTTGCAAGGATGGACCTCGACGGTGCTGAGGTGGACAGAAACAGTCTTTTGAAAAAGAAATTTCAGGACTCATTGGAAAGATGTGAAGTCATTGTAACTGAAGACATGCCAATGGAATTAAAATTTAACAAGAGTGCTGAAGTTTTGATAGTTACTTTCCATTATGGATACTGGAACCAGCATGGGATCCCACAGCATTAAACATACATGTTATGTACATTTCTGCCAAGTTAATATTTTATTTCATGTGGGAAATAACATATTTTAACATCCCACAGCAGTAAACATATGTTTTAATTATGTACATTTCTGTCATGTGGGAAAAACCGGGAAAAACCAGGAAAAACTTGATAACAATGAACTTTCTGAAAACTAGCTGTTGCTATAAACTGCATGACTCTTGAATCTTGACATTTGTTGGAGTTCAGAAGTAAGTGTTTTTCATAAAGCAATGTTTTGCTATTTGTTGTTTTGAAATAATATATTAAAATAAATACAGTTTTCTTAAACAAGTTCTTAAAAAGATGTTAAATATAAATAAATATACTGAATAAAATATTTACATAAAATATAAATTGTTATAAATACAGCAATAAGATATTTACATTTGTTTGCTTTAACATAAAGCAGTAAATGTGTTTAGTCATTTACTGTTTGACCAAACAAAAAGCTGACAAAGGAAATTAAATTCAGCAATTGACAACATTTCTCTGTTGAAATTAGATGTCTGGTTGGATGATAACAAATTATATATTTAGCCACATCTTACATTTAATATCTTGATGTTTATAATTTAGAGACACTGTCATTCATGACAGTCTTTCCCGACCAAATGAACACAGGCACACACTCAGGTTTCTTGCACTTGGCACTGCAAAGCATATGGCTGGCCTTGGCTGTAGATCTGGCACTGGCTCTGTGTTAAGTGGCCAGTTCACCGAAATAAAACGTGCAAAAATATTTTTTATTTTTATTTTTACCAAATTGATTATTTTTCTGTTAAAATTATTAATATTTTTTGGCATAAAATTAATCATCACCCAACCAATTCAGCAATAATTACAACATTTCTCTGTTTCATTAAACAGTGTCTATAGCATTGTTTTGAGGCTAGAGGAGACACGTCCTTGCAAAACACTGTGTTTAATGGATTGCATAATGTCACTCTTGCAAATTTGGCAGCCCTCATCATTTGCATCTAGTTTTGGCTGACCACAATGGCAGAACTTGTTGTCTTTCAATCTTTCAATCCTTCTTCAGGTGTTGGAAACTGCCTATCGGAAATCTACTATTGTGCCTTGCTGTTGATGGTGGGCTAAGAACGCCATGATTTATTTATGCGAAGAGAAGACAATAGAGACGAATAACTACATATTTAATGAGAATGGACTTTGAACTGAAATCGTATCATTTCAGATTTTTGTTTAAGTTCACTATACTCCAAGACAAGTTCAAAGAAAATGCTTACCTGAAACCCTTGCCGCCATTGCCTTGATCTGTATTATCGCCACCTAACATGCCTATTTTCCTTTCATTTTCGCGGGCTAAATTAGCCTTGATATATATCGACTGAACGATAAAAAGTTGGACTTTCTTGAAATGACCGCCAAATTTACATTGCTCGTACCAGGCTTCAACAAAATTGGGTTAAAGTCGACCGCTTTAGGACTAAATTCCAATATGGCGGAACCCATAAGCCTTTGCAGACTTTTCCGGCGCCATTTTGAAAAAATCTATCCACGCGCGATCCGCACAAACAATGGGTGGTCTGGCCCCACCGTGACTGTATCTTTGTTTCCAGACGTTGCAACTTTTCTTTCTTTGCCCTCAGTTCTTTTTTCTTTTCCGCAATCTTCAGGTCTTCAAGACGTATTTTCTCTGCTTCCCTCACAGCTTCCTCTCTTTTCTGCTTTTGCAAACCCATAAATGCCCCCACTTGAAACCTATGGTATTTTCTCTTCCCAGGCATGTTGCCAACACAAAATTATAACAGCCTACGTTTACGGCATCACATAACTCCAAAATCTTTCTTTACACTTTGCACCTGTTGAATGGAGACGGAAGAGAGATGGTTATCTTTAGAATTCAGTATCTTCAGTTTTGAATGGGATTTGCACAATTTGTGCATACTACTCAGGGCACACAGATGTTCTCTTTTTTAATATACAAACTTCAAAGCTGTGAATGAGATTACTATCATATTCAAAGCATTATATTATAAGAACAGCTCAAAAACGAACATTGTCATTGTTATTATAATCATAAGCCACACAATGACATGTAAACACTCCAGAAAAAGGCCATGGGCTACAGTTGGTCTCTGTTCGACAAAAGTCACAGAACACATGTACATTTCTTCATGTGGTTCATGTTTATATATATTATATCAATCCTTATTCTCTGTAAGGCACCACATTACAACAGCTCAAGCTGTATGTTTGTATAAGTTAATTATATATCTTATCTTTCATGCTTTAATACAGTTTAGTATGTTCACATCATCACGATCCTCCATCGTACTTCAAACGCGTAACCCTTTAAATAGCGGACTGGAGCGACTTGTGCCCGCTGTAGGCTACAGTTGGCCTCTGTTCGAGAAAAGTCACAGAATTATAGTGAAACTTAGGTAAATATACTCAGCGCGCACGATTCTTTTTAGAAAAACTAAAAACATACGATCAAAATTTGATCCACTGGGAAAGCTACAAAAGCGATATGAAGTGATTTAAATAATAACAGAAGAAAATGAATGAAGGCGAAAAAATCCACTTTTCAAATCGGAGGTATAGAGCGGAAAAACAGCTGAAGAAACAAAGCTATGATGTCTTAAAAAACAAAAATACCTACCCATGTTTGGTATCAAACTGAAGCTCTGGCACAGTTCTTCCAGGATGGCTTCTCCGATTTCAGCTCAAATCTACACAGGGCATTCTGGGAAGGTCTAAAAAACGTCATTGGCCGCTCTTCTAAGTTCGTACCCAGTCTACCAAAAATAAAGCCTCGTCCAATATGGCGACGGTCACGCGAATTACGAGCGATTTTGGGTCAACTTGTGCCCACCGTGTCCTTCGTCGACATTTCATTTTAAGTTTCAAAGCCTTAGTTTAACCGCATTTCTATTATTGCAGTTTCGTGTGGCGAAATTGTGGCATAAAGCTATCAGATAAACTAAAAAAGCTCCAAAATCGCGCGGCTGGGTGTTAACCTTATCAAGTTATGACACTAATGCTACACATCTATTTGAATCTCTGTAGGTTGAAAAAAATCTTAATACTCAGCATTAAATTCATAAAGCCTAAATCCCTAAATGATTTTACCCCTGAGTATTTTAGTTCCAATTTTGTGAATCAAAATGAATTCATAAATTCATACTCTTTTCGTGATTCCACAAATACAATCGATCTGATCCTTTACCACATACAATCTATCTTCGAAACAGTTTTTTCGCCACAGCGGTGTGGTTCTCTAGAATAGTCTACCTCAGCATTTTAGACAAGAGGAATCTCTGAATGAATTTCAAACAGTTTTAAACGATTATTCTATTAATAGTAAGATGCACGGCATTCATGGCAAACATGTTTTAATATTAGCATTATAGGTGACTGTATAGATTTCAACTTCTAGTTTGAGCTTGAAAGTGTAACTTTTGTCTCCACTGCACCGCTAAAGAGACACACAAGGCTAAGAGTCATGGGTTGGTTGGTCAGCCAGGCCCACGATACATTTTATTGATTGACAAGAGAGCCGGACACGTAATCTCCCCCCCCCCAAAAAAAAAATAATAATATAACTATGGGGAAAAAATTAGGACGTGTATCCCCAACCTATGTGCTACTATTAGGGTTTTTTAAGTCCGTGTAAATTTCGACCACTCGATTTGGATCGATTTTCCGATTTCCTTCAAACTTTCTGCACGAAACAAGGTTGATATAGGATAAACGAAAATACCTTTATTTTGTTTCAAGACTTCATAAGACTCGAGATTTTGAGGCGAATGTCATTGCCACCCGAAACCCTAGAAATGGACCTTTCATCAAGCTCAAAATACCCCATATTGGAGTATTTTGTGCCGAGAGCGTATATTTTTCCGTAGAGGCTTAAATTTTTACCAGCAAAGGATGCATCCTATTACTTCACAAAAGTGGTAAAAGAAAGTAATACTATTTAGAATTGATCATCTAATAACAACTCAAACAGATCAAAGTCAACAGCCCGTTCACGAAGACGGCCAAGTCGTGCAGCAAAAATCAAAATTTCTCAAAATTCTGACTTACTCTGAAAATCACATGTATTTTAATAAAGAGTACTAGAATAGTGTTTTTAAACTGCGGAATAAAATTTAGTGTATCTCTATTATGTGAAGAGATACGGTTGCCACAATTTTGGACAAATCTGCAATTCGGCGACTCCTGTTGTGTGACAGTGATCTCATTCCAAGCGCACAAATTTCGACTTTTTTGCCTTTCCCACAAGTTAGAATTAACAAATATGATTTAAAAGCGTAAAAAGTTAAAATCATACCTTAAACGTGCCACAATGTTTCATCCACGGCGTCATTTTACGGATTAACTGGCAGCAAATTTGAGATGGTCGTGTCACGGATGCGTTAAATTTTGATCTCGGTTTTCTTCAGCGGAATCCAAGCAGCGGTCATGTTAGCTAAAAACCTGAACATCTCCACAAAGTTCCATGAAGTTAGTGTTGTCATTTAAACGAACATTCTTCCGACCGGGAAATCACCAGCTGCTGATAAAATAAAGAAGTTTGTATCGAGCCAAAGACTTTTCAAATCGCCCATCTTGATTTTTTAATAAATTACCGCTGACCGGAACAGCACTCTGGTCTGATCCGGAAATGAGTTCGACTGCTTGAAAAGCAATCCAAGGCGATGTGTTCACAATAACGGAGGTAAATACATTTTTTTGTGAATATTCTTTCCTTTTCCAGCCCCTCCTCTCTCCTCTCTCCTCCTCCTCCTCCTCCTCCTTCTCCTTTTCCATCTCCCTCTTCCTCTCTCCTCTCTCTCTCCTTCCTTCCCCTCCACCCTTTCCCTCCTTCTCCCTCATCCTTCTTTCTCATTCCCATCGTCCTCTTTCTTTTTCCTCTCTCCTAAAGTCATTTGTTCTCTCTTCCCCTTTCTGAAACCTTCCCAAAACCTTTCTGAACCACAAACACTAATACAAATTTATTGTGCCCTCCTCCTTTTCCACTCTATTGTTTTCTGTCTCCTCGCTCTCCTTTCCCTCCTCTCACTATTTTTTGTTTCACTACTACCGCCAACACTATTACATTATTATACTTTCTCCTCCTTCTCGATCCTATTGTTCTGTATCTCTCCCCCTCCTCCCTCCCTCCCTTCTCTCCTCCTTCTCTATCCAACCCACTCCTCCTCTTTTTCTTCCTCCTCTCTCCACGTCCCTCCTTCATCTCCTCCATACCCCTCCCAATCCCTCCTCCTCCCCTTCCAGCAAAATACTCATGAAGTAGTGGAAATATTGGAATGTACAGTCGCTCCTATAGTGATCTGTGACAAAATTCAAATTATCAAGACTGCCTATAACAACTTGAATATATGCATGCTGTGAAGAAACTCTTCACCATTGAATTAGTGGTTTAATCCTATTCAGACCGGGTTTTTTAATTTTCTGGGACTAGGCCCCCTCCGTAACTTCTTGAATTTATGGAAATTGGCAATTTAAGGAATTATAGTACCCAAAAAATCTCTAAGTTAAGGCAGGTCACGTAACGCGATGACGTCATATGATGCGAAAATTGACTCATCATTCCCAATGGCTGCCATCTTGGATTTTCATCATGTTAAAAAAGCGCCAAATCTAAATTACAAAATTAACTGTTAGAAAGTTATTCTTTCTGTTAAAACGTTAATTTAGTTGGGTAAACGACTTTGTCAAAATATCGTTGCCATGGAAACGTCACTTGTCATGGAGAAAAATCTGGCACATCTAATTGTTACTAGATAAATTTCAAGTATATTTGAATTGCGCCACATAAAGGAGCAAAGGGCAAGAGGGATGGTTTGAAAGCCTCATTGATTGCGCTTTAAATCATACAAGTTTCCAATTGGGTACACGCCAACAATAAAAAAACAATGTTTCTCAATGAGCAAGTCCTACCCTAATTATACAAAAGCCAATGGAAAAGGTCGAAAACTTCCAAAAGCGTTGTACAGCTCTTTCATTCAGAGGGAAGAAGGCAGAACGACCTTCACGTGCAGCTAAGTTCTTTGGACGAAACTATTTTACCTTGTGAAGAGCAATCTGAAGAGAATGATCCCGCGATCGCAGAGTTTTAAGCCACAGATCGAGCGATCGTTTGCGATCGTGGTCGATTAACTGGAATGGTGCATTAGTCATCAGTAGTATAGGGCGATCTGATTCCTAATGGACCAATCAGAAGCCAGGATCAACATTAGCATCTCATTAGCAGACATTTGAATCTCAATTTCATTAAAAGGGAGGGATGACATCATCCTTTAATCTTTAATCTTTAATCCTTAATCATTATTTATACACGGTAAAAATCATCAGGTACAACAAATTCCTATACAATGACTAACATACTAAAACCTTAAAATTCTAATCTTGCGACGTAAAAACCAGATTTCCATGAATGCCGTGTTTAAAAATTATAGTAGAGAAGGCGTTTAAATTCACTTAATGAACAAGACTCTCTAATGTTACAGGGTAAGCCGTTCCAAACGGTTGCCCCGCTGTAACTAAAACTATTTTTCATGTAGTTAGTTCTTGGAAAGGGGCAACAAGTTTGTTTACCGAGTTCCTCAAAGAAGATAAAGAATAGTTTGATTCATTTCGCTTTATAAATTTACATGTGAGATATTCAGGTACCAGACCGTTTAAAGACTTGAAGACCATATGGTGTTCTGAATTTTATGTTGAGAATACAAGTCTTTCCAGTTGAGTTTGTGAAACAAGGAATAAACATCTACGTCATAGTTTGACGAAGTTATTACTCGTTGAATGATTGGGAGTGTGGGGTGCGTGACCATGAGGGGGAGAGAAGGGGGTGGCGCCTGGCTGAGGGTGGGAGACCGCTGACCGGAAATGGACCTCGTTTGGATCGCCGGCTCAGATGCCGCTGACTGGAAATACCCGAGCACAACACAACTCGTCCCGATTTTTGATGTTGACGACAGACCTTTTCTTTTGGAGAAAGGTCATGATGGACACGTCGATCTGTACCCGGGGTGGGTTGGAATTCGACGCTCAGCTCCCGAGGGCCGACAAATTTATTAACCTCGCTGCGCTCGGGCCTTCGGCCCTCGCTTCGCGAGGAAAAAACAAATTTGAAAGATTGATAGATAACGTGAGATATCGAAACTTAATGCCAATTCCCCAGGGAAATTAACAATAGGTCCGGGGGTACTCCCCAAAAATTTTAGTGGCGGTGTGCGACGCCCTTCTTGAAATCCTAACCGGAATTACCAACCATATCCTTAATGCCCTTAGGGATGGACCATTATTTTTCTGGAGGGCGGGAATGAGAAATATTCCTCTGCAAACAATTTATTTTTCTGGAGGGCGGGAATGAGAAATATTCCTCTGCAAACAATTTATGCGCCTCTGCAATCATTTTTTTCCAAGAGCACCTTCCTTCACACATTTTGTTTTACAGTGCTATCTTCTATGGTGGTAACAATATTTGAGCTAATAAGCTATTTTCCCAAAAAAAAAAAATCAATAGTGCTATAGCCAATTGTTTTGGCTACATACGCTCCTTGTAATTTATAGTTTGTTGTTCCTTTATACATCACTCGCCGTTTTAATTCATACGCAGCCACTGGCGCAAATAAAGGGCATACGACAGGAAATATGCAAAGGGAGTAGCAGGCTTTTTCGCGGTTCCACAGTACCGAAGTCCTGATCCTCTTTGACTTTGTTCCCACGGAGCCATCCTACTCGTACCACCCGGCCTGTGGTACCAGCGGTGAAGGCAGGAACATTGCTGATTTAAAATGATTCCCATCGCCATAGGTTACTCCAAATAACTTGTAAACAGTTAGTGACCCATTAGCTTTGATGGTGATATCGTCAGGAAGATGACAGACTTACTGAAACTCGCCCATTTCTTGACAGAATGTCAACGTTAAATGGCAAGGCAAACGGCATTCCTTGAATGAAAACCCGTTGAGATTCTGACCTTAAGCCCTGGCAGAACGAAGAGCTTTTTGGCTGCTTTTTGCGAAGGCAAGGTGAAGGAGTTGTCTTGTGCAACCTGGAAAGCGACATCTTGAAACTATTTTCAGCTGTATTTGCTGTCGCATCACTGAGCAATATTTCAGTTTTGGAACTAATATTTTAATAGTTTATCTGACTTCTCTGCAAACATTTTTTTTACACATATCGTGTTTGCAAACAATTTATTTTGTCTTTTCAGGCCCCGCAAACATTTTTTTTTCAATATTTCTTATCCCCTCCCTCCAGAAAAATAATGGTCCGTCCCTAAAATAGCTTGCATAAAGAACTAACCCCCGGACAAAAGTTAACAACTTTCAACATTCCTTTTTTTTACTACATCTATATACTCATACCTGTATCCCGTTTGCGCATGCGCACATTAACGCACATTAAAAAGTTATACCCCCACTACAATTACGATTTGAAAAGTTTACCCCTCCCCCCCTTACAATTCGTCAAATGAACTTGCTTTTACTGCTTTCCTTATGCTGCCAATCAAATTCCAGACCTTTGAACAGTTGGTACGAATTTGTAGAGTCACCACTGACCGTTTAATAGTGTCCTCTTCAGCAGACAAACTCGTTCCCAGGGTCTCTCTTCTACACGTCGTCGCACCAGGTTCATGAGGAAGCTTCAGCAAACACGACGGCAGTGGCAGCGAGAGTGGCACAATACAATAGAAAACAATGCCTCTGCACGTGCGTTTTACATTTGATACATTTCTTTGCCGTTCCCTGCAGAACAACAACGTCAAATAATCAAATTATAGGTTTCCCGGAGAACGTGAACACATGACGGTTTATTTTCCTTGCTCTATTTGAACTTGGGGTCCGTCCCTACGAACTCAGCTCCTGGACAATTCAGTCACATCAGCAAATTAAACAATTTGGAACAAATTCAAAGAAGTTTTGAAAATGAGCGCAAATTCTTTCATTCAATGACGTTTTCTTTCGCGTTACCGTCTCACGGCAACAGCAGTGAGAGCAACACAAAATAATAGGTTTAATGAGCGAAAACAATGCCTCTGCACGTACGTTTTTCATTTGATAATTTCTTTGCCGTTCCCTGATAATTTCTTTGCCGTTCGTTTTTTAGAGAATGTGTAAACACGACGGTTAATTTTCCTTGCTCTATTTGAACTTGAAAGCCGTCCCTACCAATTCATCTCTTGAACAATTTCAGTAACATTAGGCAAATTAAACTATTTGGAACAATTTCAAAGTAGTTAAAAATAAGCGTAAAAGTTCTTTTTATCAATGACGTTTTCTTTGGCGTTGTCGTAGTGGTTACTAAAGCTCCCTGATCGCACTAGTATTCATTTCAATTACATTTTATATAATATATTATATATTTTTAACATTTGTTTTTTTAGATTGCCATTATTTCAATGACTATTATATACATGTAGTTGCTACCTTTTGAATGTCTTAAAATTTTACCCCCTCACTTCTCATGCAAGGTAAAAAAATAACCCCCCAAATGGAGCTTGTTGAAGTTTCTTATTAACTGATATGACGTCACTAACACTTTGCCTCAGGCTATAAACCACTTGAAAAATCTCCACTTTTTCAATTTTCACAGGTCATTTTATACAGTCGGTCGCCTTGGCTAAGAGCCAAGGCACGACTCAACAAGGGGTGTAGTGGTTGACTGCGTGACAAAAGGAATCCTTGAGAGGGGGTAGCAGAACTGCGGGTGGTGTCAATTCTGTACATGTTTAAAAATCAATAAATTGCTGTTGTTGACTGTCTGCGAGACATTTCTAGGAGAACTGGATACCATACTTGTGTATGCCACGTTGGTCTTTTTCATAACAATGTGTTGTTGCCTGGTCCTTCCTGATCTTTTCCAATCAAAGGCCAATTATTGAGAATAGCGGAAAACTGTATCTTTTAAGCTTCGGCCAAGAATTCTGAAAGGCATCTGTTGCCTGCTCAAAGGGGTCTGCAAACTAACTGACACAGTACTTTTGTTGAATAATGAGACATTCGCCAAACATGAAAATCTCTAGAGGCCCTACATATATCTAGTTGTTCTCTTGCTAGAGTGAAGTGCCACTCTGCCTCGTGATTAGATTCTTCAAGCAGATATTCTGTCGTCAGTGTAATTTGTTTACCCAGGGCATAGTCCCTTTCCTGTGTTATCTCTTTCAACACTTAGGATCGTGCCCCCATCCGTCCCCCTATTTTCAGTACGTAAGCAACTGCTGTCCCATTGTTAATTTCCGATGGACGTGCAGCTGCCTTTCTATCGATCTTTGGTAGTAAAAGTGTATACAGCAAACAGCGTACATGAAGAGAGCTGGACTCCTACTTAGTCCAAATCCCCTTGTATGAACCTCTTGACTGGTCCCCAGCACTACAATGGTTCATCCATTGTTAGTGTCAGACGGGGCTGGGCTTATCGACCGACCATTCCAGGTAGAAGCTTGATTTACCCGCGACAACTGGTTGGTCTTTCTGGTGATTCTGCTTGACTGGAACTGTTGTCTTGTAACTCTTCCCTACTAGAAGGTCTATATTACAACAGTTGCAAGTGTCTAGAATACAATGGTGCTGGGGCCTAAGAATTGAACTTTTTATTCACGTATTTCACCATGCCCTAAGTCATGACAAGCTTGTAATGGGCTTTATTTTCTTTGTCAAAACGCACATAGGCCTCATCCTCGTGTGTCACCATGGTGTGATTATATTGCGTTTCGTGTAACGCGAATGCCCAGCGTGTGACTCACTAGAGTTACTGTCTTCACTCAATGAAAAGCCAAAATCTTAATTAGAAATACCAGAGCTGCAAAATGACCCATTATTTTGTCTACGCGATACAGGTTTAGGGAGCGCCATTTGATCATTGCGATCTCCGATTTCATCCCAAACGTCATCTGGGGAATTTGACCTTGTATTATATGTAGCTTTGTTGAGCGAGACTGTTTGATTTTGCGAAGGATTCGAACAAAATCAACAAGCTGAAAGTACGAAAACTAACTACGGTGAACTAAGCACAAAGCCATTTTTAAGAATTAAGAGACAGCATGATAGCGACGCTCTATAAAAATAATATGTAACTATTTAACCCAACTATTTAGCATGAACTATTTAGTCGCTACGAGAAGTCATTTCTAGTACATTTTGTTTTCCGCTACTTCAGTTCCTTAACCGTCAAAACTTTAATACGCAACCGACCAGTTCAAATCCGTCATTCTGATTGTTTCGAGATCGTTTTACAAACCTTATTCCCTGATCAGTTAATCGAACTCTTAAGGTTGGTAAAATTGAACCTTAATTAATATCTCATCCTTTGGTTAGCACTAACCGTGCTTTGAACAACATAATGTAATTGATCAGAATCTCTGTTAGGGCGATTTAAATGGCGGGTGAGCCGTAATCGGTTTTCGAGGAACAGAGTCCAGAGATTACTTACCAGCAACTTGATATTTTTTCATAACTACAGTACAGGTATTTAAAAGTTTTTAACTTTTCTTCGAAATGCTCATGGAGAGCAAGTTCTATAAATGCATGAACGCATTTGCAGTCGAATCTCCCGAAAGCGGACACCACTGGGACTAGAAAAAGTGTTCACTAAAGAGAGATGTCCATTAATGGCATGTTAAAAATGTTGTGCTTGTATGTGGCCAGGACCATGACTACGTGTCTGCTTGTGGGAGATGTCTGCATACGGGAAGTGTCCGTTAGTGGAGGTTCGACTGTATCATAAATAATTAAGCCACTTTAATATAGAGGGTAAGAATATGACAAAACAAGACAGTGTATACGGTTCTTTTAAATTCGTCTGTACAACATTGACCATTCTATCTTATCCCGGCCTTTTTTACAGCATGTCCAAAGCCATGTATCTGTACCCCATATTGGAGGGATAAATCCTTGATAGATGTCTCGTGTGCGAGGATGCAGCTGACATCTGTCCCAGGACCATTGCCGGAGAATACTAGAAAACTGTAAGTGCCACGCCTCTACTAATCAGACAAGCAGCCCATAATCATATTATTGTTCTATCTGGAATAATAAATATTATACAAAGTTATGTGTTACGTGTGACTTTCGATAAAAGTAATATTGTCTTGTTTACCGTGTTTTAGTTCTACTTTGCCAGGGATAGGTTAGCTAAAAGAAAATTAAATAAACATCCACATTGTTTACCCAATGCGTTCATTGAATAGTAAATAGTTATCTAATAATAGGTTTTGATAGCAGGAGATAAGTTTGAATTCTAAAGAAACACAAAACTTTTTTCAGTTTTGAAATCATGTAAATGCTATAAAAAAGTAACAAGAACAATACCTAACTGTGTAAAATAATAATGATGAAAAAAAAATAATAAATTACGAAAAGTAAAGTTTTAAGGCAAATGTTATAATTATCAGAAACAGGATTAATACTTAAGAGATATTTTCATATACTCTATTTCAGTATTTGGTTAAGTTTCTCTGAGATAACTAACGTTAAGATATTCTCCTTTTCTATACAATAGCGACGTTAATACAAGCATTTGAAAGTCAGGCTGACAGCGTTGTCACCATTTAGGTCTAAGATGAATCTTGGTTAAAAGGAGCAAAATACATTGTTATTTTTCTAAATACGTACTACACCTAAGAATAGAGTGATGGAATACATAAATGTACTTTTGCAAGTAATTTCGTGACTGCGAATGGGATGTAAGGGGAAAAGTGACTATTTTGTAAATATATGTACGGTGTACAGATTCATAACAATACCGATAACGATACAATATCTATTGCTGTGAAAATCTATGATTGATAAACTCTTGACTCCGAGGACAAGTTGCAAGAGTCGTAAAATAAGAAAAAAGAACTCAGGGCTACAAAAATGTTTGGAAGCTTGAAGCCCACAATGATGTGAGAAGGTAATATTCTGTAACACAACCTTTAGTTAACTACAAGGCTTATTCTAAATGTTTAACAAACCTGCTGATAACTTCAATGACGTCTTAACCCTCGGACATACAAGGGAAGGGGGGGGGGGGGGGGGGGGCACCCACCCTTAAGAGCATTTATTGTTAAAGGCGGTAAGGTTCATTTATCCCTGAGACACATTTTAGTAACGAAGTTTGGTGACAATCGGTTGCTATGGTATGACGTGTTAAATACAGTCGAACCTCGGAAATGAACATCTCTCTTATACAGACACTTTCCTATGTCTCGACAAAATTCTCACAAAAAGAATTTGCACAAAATATATATTTACAATTTCCAAATTTGAATATTTAGTAAAATCCGAGTTGGTGGCCATCTTGGCGGCCATTTTGGATGACGTCACGGAACCCAGCAGCACTATAACCCGTAATCTTTACCTTGTCTTCTAGAGCACATCACGGCCGAGAGTATCTAGAAAAGCTAGCATAATTAAAACATAAAAACGATTGGAAAAAAAAGAAAATCAAGCCGAATTGGCACTTTCCGAACTAAACGCGTCGTTCTCTCTGAGGGTTTCTGAATTACTTTCTACAGTCTCTACTTCTTCCAGAAAATATTAACATTATTGAAGGCAATTTTCAACTAGTTCATGGTGTGCTTTCAAAATGATGACAAATTGATTTGCATGCGGGCGATTGTTAACATTGAAAGCGAGAAGTAATACTTAACTGTTGAATGATAATTATGTTGCTGTATTGGAATCAATTCACTTATTGTCTTACAACAAAAAACACTTGAGATAAATTTTATGTTTATTAATCAACATCTTTGGAAGGGTTTCCAGAAAGACTAGCCCTCATTAATAAAAAAACCGTATTGTTTTCAGCACTTTATTGATTTTAACCCAACTTGAATATGCTTAAATTTGCATAAGTGCATACGTTTGCATGTACTGTAATGCGGCACGGAAGGAAAACAAAGAAAAGGGACAGCGAATTCAGCTCGGTGCCTTTGTCCCGAGCAATAAACTCGTGGCGCAGCACACAAATTGTAAATCCGGCTCTGAGTTTTCTTTTTTTTTTTCGTGTCACATAAGCGCTTGCAAATTTATGCACGCATTTTTCAGTTAATGTCGACGACTATAAGGATTTCAACCATGAAATACATACAGCAAAATCTCTCCGTGTGTTGACTCAGAAGCAAAAGATTAAGAAAGAACTATAGCGGACAATTGTAAAATTTTAAGACAATGCAAGGCGTTAATGGATGGATAGGAGCGTTTGAAATTATGTTCGCCGCTTAATATTCTGTGGGATTTTTGTTTCGGAAAGTTTTGTGTTTTATGTAACTAGCAATTTGCTTATCGACGAGCGCGGCAAATTCACTCACTAACTCGCTGGCTCAATCCATCACTCAGATGTAAACTTTTACGGCATATCTTCGTTGAAATAACAAAAGTTAGCCTTGTCTAGTGGGTAAACGATGGAACAATAGCTCCGGAGGGTGCCGAAGGACGTGAGTCCGATTCACGCCCAGGACGGATTTTTTTTATCGAACCGAAAATTAATGTTTTTTTTTTTTTGTTTTTTTTTTGCGCTCGTGAAAAGTCGTTACATTTATCTTCCCAAAAACTACCCCGCAATATTGCGTTACCTATAGCATTTCGTATTCACGGGTTGGCTCGCAGGAGCCTTTGATTGATTAAACATAATTTTTAGTTTATGTTTCTCCGTGAAAGCACTCAAACACTCGGGAATCAATGCTACAATGAGTTAAAAGGCGCTACGAGTTCAAGCGGTGTACAGCTTCTTGTTAGAAATAGAACATGGTATTGCGATTATATCACTTCAGCTGAAGATTTACTGAAAGAAAGAGTCTTTGCTGAAGCTAATTGTACGTTGCATTAATATACGTAAACGGATACTTACCACAAAGTTGTTGTTACTCTTTGATAGGAACCTGAATAACAACCAGCTGAAGGAGTTACCACAAGGTGTTTTTGATAACAATACTAACCTGCGGTGGCTGTAAGTAACATTTTCATTTTAGCGGAGCTCTTGCCTGGCCGAAGGCCAGGCTGCGCAGCCCCATACTCATAGAACCAGGAACCGTAGAACCCATGGCCGTCATTTTTCATGGTCATGGCTAGCGGAATGTTTCGCGGGCGCGTTGTCACACCGCCGACGCCGCCGCCGGCGCCGTCGCTTAGGGCTAACTCGCGGGCGCGTAGACCGTCGCAAAACATGCGCGTATGACGCCACACCGGGATCTTTGTAATTTTCACGTCACCTGGGAAAACACTCCTGTATTTTAGCGAAGAAAACCGTTTAAATGAAAGTCGTTATTCTCCTGAATTTTTTCGTGGTTTGCTACTCAAGACAGGGATACTAATTATGGGATACTCAGAAGCCGCTATAGTGGAAATAGAAGAGCTTTCAGAGATAAAATCTTGCTTCGAGGATGGGAGCAATGCGGGAAGATGTTTGTCACTTCGGGTTTCAGAACTGAAGAAGCGGAGATTTAAACAATTTCCAAGCAGTGGATAGACTTAAAGGTAAAACAAAATACATTTTTCGATGGGAATTTATGTTGATATCAATCTGTGATTGACTTTTTTGTGTTCTCGCTAGTTTTCGGGAGAATTGTTTATAACACTCGCTAAATTAAATTCAGTTGTTTTGATTTCTTTCATTGGAGACATCTCGGCCTCTTAATGGTTCGCGTTTTGCTTTTAAACATAAACTTATGGAAATGTGAATAAAATTTTTCGAAAGAAGATTGTGTTGTCCATTTTTATGTGTTTGTTCATTCATTACATAGGTTGAAAAGCGATTTTATGTAAACAAAACAAAACAAGACTTGGATACTTCACACGCGTGGTCTTATGCAAATATGTTTGTGTATTTTTTGCAATTTTGATTTCCAAATCAGTTTCTCGGACAATTTTTATAAGCAGCAGGTGTATTTTATTTGGAAATTAGTCGTACTAATTATTCTAGACGGAGAAAAAGTTGTTTTTGTGAACTTTTGTACGGTCTAAATGTACTGTGCAAACGGTCGCGTAAGTCTGTTTTTGAGAATTGCTAAAATTAAAAGATAGGCCCGGTCGTCAATTTTATTCTTGTGCTTCCGACCTTTCACCTCAGTTAAGTTTATCATCGGCTTTCTGTTCAAAGAGCGACGCTGTTAGGCTCAGGCTATCTATATATATTAGCTATAAAACGTGAGGTTAAGTCCCGTTAAGTTCGAAGGGTGGGGTAATGGAGGGAAAAGTTGCAGCTGTACGAAAATCACCGATCTATATTCGCTGCGTTTTTCTACTCACTTAGTCTCAAACTAAAATTTAACATATCCAAAAAATATATGAAAAAATCCGTAATTTACATAATATATCTTTATTTATCCACGGATGCCAAAACGCAATAGAGGCGCTCTTCCTAAGAGCCGTGCAAGGCTACTTAATTATAAAGCTAGAAAACATCAGTTAATACACCTGTACACCTATATTGTTGAAAAGTATTTAAGGAATAGAGGACCTTTTCTGTGTTTACATAGCCTCACCTAAACACGATGTGGGCTGAGAGAATTCGAGACAGTTATGCAAACCAACGACTGCTTCTCGGGTTTGCATAACTTTCGAGAATTCTCCAACTCCCCGAATGTTTAGATGAGGCTATGTAAACACGGAAAAAAAGTCCTCTATTGCTTTTATAAACGTTGACGCAATAGTCACCCGGCTACCTTGGCTAAGTTTTCGAGCTCGCTTTCAGGTTTTTAACTTTTCTTTGAACTAAATGCTGAAACACTGGAGTTTAATCAAATCAATTCGATTTACAATTCATGGCGAATAAGGTCCGTTGAAATGAATAAACAGAGATTTCCGACGTTAATGTGCTCATACAAACATTTCTCCACATGGTTTTGCTCGGTGACCACGCCATGTGCCGCGATCACATGACTCACATTGGAGCAGACATAAAAGGGCCTAATAATAATTACATGGTTATAACTATGGTCTTTAGATTTTACTTGGCCACGAATCGGCCCAAACAATGCGACGCCAACCCCTCTAAATATTCCGGTTCTCTGCCGTGAGTATGTAGAAAAGCTAATATTAAATAAACGATAAAAAAATATTAAAAACAAAAAAAGAATCACAAGCCGAATTAGTACTTTCCGAACTAAACGTGCCGTTCTCTCTGAGGATTTCTGAGTTACTTTCTGCAGTCTCTACTTCTTCCAGAACTTTCTAACATCGTTGACGGCAATTTTCAACCAGTTCATGGGGTGCTTTCAAAATGATGACAAATTAATTTGCATGCGGGCGATTGTTAACATTGAAAGCGAGAAGTATACTTAACTGTTAAACGATAAATATGTTGCTGTTTTGGAATCAAGACACTCATTGTCTTACAACAAAACGACACTTGAGATAAATTTTATCTTTACTAATTAACATCTTTCGAAGGGTTTCCAGAAAGTCTAGGCCCAATAAAAATAACGCTATTGTTTTGAATACTTTATAGATTGTCACCAGCCTTGATATGCCTAGATTTGCATAAGTGCACACATAATGCGGCGCGGAAAGAAAACAAAGAAAAGGTTCATTTATCCCTGAGACAAATTTTAGTAACGACGTTTGGTGACAATCGGTTGCTATGGTATGACGTGGTAAATACAGTCAAACCTCGGAAATAGACATCTCTCTATTACAGACACTTTCCTATGTCTCGAGAAAATTCTCACAAAAAGTATTTGCACAAAATATTTGCAATTTCCAAATTTGAATATTTAGTAAAATCCGAGTTGGTGGCCATCTTAGCAGCCACTTTGGATGACGTCACGGAACTAAACAGCACTATAACCGATAATATTTACCTTGTCTTGTCTTGTAGAGCACATCATAGAACACATCATAGAACACATCATAGAGCACATCATAGAGAGTATCTAGAAAAGCTAGCATAATTAAAACATAAAAAAGATTGAAAAAAAGAAAATCAAGCCGAATTGGCACTTTCCGAACTAAACGTGTCGTGCTCTCTGAGGATTTCTGATTTACTTTCTACGGTCTCTACTTCTTCCAGAAATTATTAACATTATTGAAGGCAATTTTCAACCAGTTCAAGGGGTGCTTTCAAAATGATGACAAATTGATTTGCACGCGGGCGATTGTTAACATTGAAAGCGAGAAGTATACTTAACTGTTGAATGATAATCATGTTGCTGTTTTGGAATCAATTCACTCATTGTCTCACAACAAAACGACACTTGAGATAAATTTTATCTTTATTACTCAACATCTTTACAAGGGTTTCCAGAAAGACTGGCCCTCATTTATAAAAATAACGGTATTGTTTTCAGCACTTTATTGATTGTCACCCGCCTTGAATATGCCTAAATTTGCTTAAGTGCATACGTTTGCATGTACTATAATGTGGCACGGAAAGAAAACAAAGAAAAGGGACAGCGAATTCAGCTCGATGCCTTTGTCCCGAGCAATAACTACCCGTGGCGCAGCACACCAGTTGTAAATCCGGCTCTGAGTTTTCTTTTTTTTTTCGTGTCACATTAGCGCTTGCAAATTTATGCACGCATATTTCAGTTAATGTCGACGACTATATGGCTTGCAGCCATGAAATATAAACAGCAAAATCACTCTGTGTGTTGACTCGAGAAGCAAAAGACAATTGTAAAATTTTAAGACAATGCAAGACGTTCATGGAAGGATAGGAGCGTTTGAAATTATGTTCGCTGCTTAATATTCCTGTGGGATTTTTGTTTCGGCAAGTTTTCTGTTTTATGTAACTAGCAATTTGCTTAGCGACGAACTCTGAATGTGGTGTAGTCTTACTTTTTAAACCGTGAATACGCCTAGCGTAATGAACGGGTTATCGGAGACGACGGCAGATTCACTCACTCACTCGCTCGCTCGATCCATCACTCAGATGTAAACGTTTTCCGCATATTTACGTTGAAATAACAAAATTTGGCCTTGTGTAGTGGGTAAACGATGGAACAATAGCTCCGGAGGGTGCCGAAGGACGTGAGTCCGATTCACGCCCAGGACGGATTTTTTTTATCGAACCGAAAATTAATGTTTTTTTTGTTTTTGTTTTTTTTTTTTTTGCGTTCGTGAAAGGTCGTTACATTTATCTTCCCCAAAAATACCCCGCAATATTGCGTTACCTACAGCTTTTCGTATTCACGGGTTGGCTCGTGAGCCTTTGATTAAACATAATTTTTAGCTTATGTTTCTCCGTGAAAGCACTCAAACACTCGGGAATCAATGCTACAATGAGTTAAAGGCGCTACGATTTCAAGCAGTGTACAGCTTCTTGTTAAAAAAAAAACATGGTATTGCTATTATATCACTTCAGCTGAAGATTTACTGAAAGAAGGAGTCTTTGTTTGCTGAAGCTAATTGTACATTGCATTAATATCCGTAAAGTGATACTTACCACAAGGTTGTTGTTACTTTTTGATAGGGAACTGAATAAGAACCAGCTGAAGGAGTTACCACAAGGTGTTTTTGATAACAATACTAATCTGCGTGTGCTGTAAGTAACACTTTCATTTTAGCTATAAAACATGAGCTACAATCCTGTTAAGCTCGAAGGGTGGGGGTAAAAGAGGTAGAAATTGCACCTGTACGAAATCACCGATCTATAATCGCTGCGTTCTGCTCACTTGGTCTCAAACTAAAATTTAACATATTCAAATAAGATACGAAAAAATCCTTAATTTATTCCTCGCGAAGCGAGGTTTATAATTTGTCGCGCGTGGGGATGGCGCGTGGATTGCTGTAGGGCGATAGAATCTCGGGTTGACTTTATATATATATGTATACTGCTATTTCAATTAACGTGGTCAGATGAAAAAGGCGAAATGCCAAGACCACAAGGTAGTATGGGATTATTATGCAATGGCTATTTACAACTACCCATACTACCTTGCGGTCTTGGCTTTGAGCTTTCATCCGACAACGTTAATTGATATATATATATATCGCGATGGTGTCCTGCAGTTGCCTGGCAACAAAAATCGCGACCGCTGACAATGGCGCACTCTCATGTTTATTCATGGAGGCCGTGCCGGCGGCCGTTTACCCTTTAATACTCTTCGTCTATGAAAAAATGTTTACTCTCGGTGAAACACAACCAATTTCTGATGCAAATGAGAAAGAACAGCAAACACAAAACGCTGGATTCAACAAGTGGCTGGAAATCTTTGTCCGAGAAAATTAACCACTGAAACTCCGCTGAACGGTGCCATGAAATTCAGTGCGATCGAGCAACGAAGAGGCAACGAGAGCACAGATTACAAAGACTTCGAACAGCCTCAGAACACCGTTTGAGTAGGTTCAGGCCCCGTCCACACCTATCCGGATATTTTTGAAAACGGAGATTTTTTTCTCCGTATTCGAAAACATCCGCGTCCACACGGACCGTATTACAATCGTATTTGCCCGTCCACACGTATACGCGAAAATTTTTCGAATACGCTAGACTTCACATGATGAGCATGCGCAGGCTACTGGCACATGCGCGCTGTGAGAAGCATAAGCCCGCGAAAATCAAAGAGTTTGCCGCCATCTTTGTTTTGACGTCATCGTATTCGAAAACCTTCGTTTTCGACCGTCTACACGAATACGATAAATCTCCGTTTTTAAAAATCTACAGTCTGGAGAGCGTATTCAAAAACCTCCGTATTTGTTGCCGAAAACGCCGTTTACGTGTGGACGGGAGGTGCAAACGAAGAAAAAAATCTCCGTTTTCGAAAATATCCGGATACGTGTGGACGGGGCCTCAAACGCCTTTGCAAAATGCCGGCATTAGAATTCTGAACGGAACCGATCAGTAGAGGCGACGCACCGACTGGAAGTGTTGGACAAAATGATTCTGTTTATAGACGCAGCGAGAGGCGGCAAGAATTACAAGATCAGCTAAACTCGTGGCGAGTATCTTTCTTGCTTTCTTTCGTATACGTATACGTACGTTTCGTATACGTACGTTTCGTACACGTATACGTATACGTATTCGTATTCGTATACGTATACGGTATACGTATACGGTATCTTGAGTTTACAGCATTCTTCAATAACATTGTAACAAAAACATTCGAATGGTTTAGTAAGGAAATTAAAAAAAATTCTGTTTACAATTTGGATTAAAACATTTTGTTAGGAAAAAACAATTTTCTGTTAGCAATCATGACCAGCTAACGTGTGGCAACTGTATACATGTAGGTAAACACATGACACGTCAACATTACTGTTTCACATTTATTATTTGAACGGTGATCAGTATCTTAAATCTCCTCACAACATCACTGTATTTGCAAGTATATAGATTATGCAAATTGAGAACCTGATCACCTTCAACATGAGTTGTCTGTGGAAATTGAATACAAATTCACTGTAGTTATATGGCTATGTGAACTGTATTGACACCAGTAAGGAGAATGTACATCAACAAATTAATTTTGATTTCGAGATTTTTAAACATGTTAAAGTGGCTAACTGGTCATGAAGGCCTAACTCCTGATCTTAACCTACAAATTCTCCATCCTGGTCTCTATACGTTGCTTATGGTATTTGCAAAGAATCTGTTGCTTCATCTTGAATATTCATGTTTTGTAATCAATTTTATAATTCTCATGACCTGTATCCAAAATATAGTATTGTTACTGCTGGGAGAATCTCATGCCACTTTCACCATTGAGTTGTTATTTTTTGGACAACATCACTTTTCAGCAGCAGTAAAAACCTGTGATCTCAACCATTCAAACGAATAGAGAATTGGGTTACCAATTATTTGATATCCAGTATATAGAACAAAAACTATAGAAGTATCTAAATGGAACAGGTTAATTTGGGAGATAGCACTCACAAGCTTCAAAAATGGAATTTAATTGAGACAATCAAATAAACAAAACACCACTGCATATTGTCCTGGACCTATGTCCACAACTGTACTTAATACATCCACTTTCAGACCAATTAATGAAGATAGGTGGGGGGAGGGGGAGGGGGGGGGGGGGAGGAAGGAAGGGCCTGAGGATCATTTGGTGCCCAGGCCCATAGCAGTTACAGCGACCCACAGCTCAAAACCCAAAACTAACCAGTACCAGCTCCCATTTATTTTATTTTAGGAAGACAGAGCACAAAGTACAAGTTGAATGGAAGAGACTGGGAACGAAAATGCAACTTTAAATTTTGGGGCTATTGTCAGCAAGCAACCCAACCTTTTCAGTCAAACCAGAAATTCCATCTATCCCTCCCACATCGCTAACATTTTGCAGTGCATCCTCCCTCGAGCTTCGCGAGGTTCTGCGAGACACGTATTTCTAGTATAATATATCTTTATTTATCCACGGATGCCAAAACAAATAGAGGCGCTCTTCCTAAGAGCCATGCAAGTCTGCTTAATTACAAAGCTAGAAAACAATAGTTAATACACCTGTACAACTATATTGGTGAAAACTATTTAAGCAATAGAGGACTTTTTCCGTGTTTACATAGCCTCTGTCATCTAAACAAGATGTTGGCTGGGAGAATTCGAGACAGTTATGCAAACCCTCGACTGCGTCTCAGGTTTGCTTAACTTTCGAGAATTATCCTAACTCCCCGAATGTTTAGATGAGGCTATGTAAACACGGAAAAAAGTCTTCTATTGCTTTTATAAACGTTGACGCAAGAGTCACCCGGCTACCTTGGCCAAGTTTTCGTGCTCGCTTTCAGGTTTTTAACTTTCCTTTGAACTAAATGCTGAAACACTAGAGTAAAATCAAATCATTTCGATTTAGAATTCATGGCGAATATGGTCCGTTCAAATGAATAAACAGAGATTTCCGAGGTTAATGTGCTCATACAAACATTTCTCCACATGGTTTTGCTCAAATTAAATTACCATTATAAAATGATAATTTAGGGTAACTACAACAAGGAAAATTAGGACGGTTTATATTTATCCCATTAATTCTTTAGTAATTTCGTGGTAACCTCCGTTAATTTTAAATTTTAAAATTTGGGTTATTCAGTTATCTTTTGCCAAAATATGTAATTAAATGGCCCATATTATGTATATGGTCAGATTAGGCGATCAAGAGCCCGTACGCCCAGTAAATAGTCATGACTTTTGACATCCATTTTGGTTGTTTCTTTTACGTTTTTACAACTTTTTCACCCGAAAGCCTTACTATGGAAGGAAAATTGTCCCACTAAATTAGAATGACTTGTAAGTTTCCAATGTAGGAAACTATTTTTATAAGCCTTTTTCTTTTCAAAATATGTTACCTGCCAAAAAAACACGTAATATAGTTTGCACATGTCTATAATACAATGCAATGCAAAGCAATGCAATGCAATGCAATGCAATGCAATACAATACAATACAATGCTGGATAGGTCTTTTCGATTTGTAAAAATGAAATTGTGTTGAAGAATACAAATACAATTGTTTCCATGAATAAATAAACACAAGAAAAAAGTATAAAAGTATGCACTGCCTAACAAACACTACAAATGAAGTTTTCACTTCATTCTAATGTAGATAAAAATATACATCGTCGGGTTAGAAATAACTCAACCGCAAGTCATACTTTTATCAGTCGCAGTCCTAAGGTCTGATTTCATAATAAATTGATAGCTTGACATTAACGTTCCAAAACATTCGCTCATTCATGAAACAGCAATTTTCACTCCGTAGTATTACTTGTTGCTTTGATTTTGTTTTTGAGTTAAGTGGAACTGTCTAGGACTTTTGATTGGACAATCTAAACGAGAAAATGTGCATTTTAAATTAAGGTGTTCCCACGTCGACTTTGGGTCATTTGATTGGAGGTTGGCAAGAAAGAATGCAAATTAATTTAAAAATATTGGTCATGGGTTTGGGCACCGCACTGTAAAATGGCAAAAATGTAGCTAAAATCAACTTTTAAGGTGTCATGGAAAGATGACCTTCACAAACGATATGTCAAAAACGTGACTTGAAAACTTGATGCACTAATTAGTGAAAATGCACAACGCTTCAGGAGACCCGAATCTATTAATAGGCCATTTGCACGATGGCTTCATTTGACTACAACTACCAGAAATCATTTCGTTTTTCCTTTCTTATTTAAATTTTGTAATCCCAGTGAAGTTTAAATAACAATAGCCCTAATTTGCACCACAAAACAAAAAACTGAAGGATTCTGGTAGTTGTAGTCTGATGACGTCATCGTGCAAATGGCCTATTGGCTACTTGGTTGCATTTTTGAATTGCGCTTTTTGGTAGCAAAGATTTAACTGATTTCTATAATTTATGGAATCCTAAATGAAGAATTCTTGAATTTTAAAATAAGATCATTTAATTATATTATTTGTGGGAGTGAAAATGTTTAAAATGCACGTAACGCACAACGGACGACAACGTTTTTGAATTTAGCCCGAGTGGCATTCATATTCCTGAGATCTCATGCATTTAAGGCATGGCACAGATTTACATAAAATGCATTAAAAAATGATGACTTTGCACAAAAAATACCGAAACAGGCTCAAACTTGGTAGCAGTGTAAAACGTAATGACTAAGGTCCTGTTTACAAGCTAAAACGGTGACCCGTCTAGGGGTCACCCGACTCTGTTGTTTCTTTACCGTTTTCTCCACATGGAAAACAGTGTCACCCGTCTACCCGGGCACTATTATATTCCACTTTTATTTTATTTTATTTCCTTCTGCTTCTGTTTCTTTTTTTCTGCCGTAAGGATCAGTTTGCCGTTTATTTTGTTTCACCCTGTCTACTTGCTATGGTCACACTTCTAGGCGAGCGATCATTTCCCCATGTAAACGTTGACGCAAGGGTAACCCGGCTACCTTGGCTAACTATACGAGCACGTTTTTCAGGTTTTTAACTTTCCTTTGAACCAAATGCTGAAACAGTAGAGTTAAATCATTTTAATCCCATTTGCAACTCTTGGCGAACAAGGTCCGATCAAAAGAACAAACAGAGATTTCTGAGTTAATGTGCTCATACTCACGTTTCTCCAGATGATTTTTCTCGGTAACCACACCATGTGCCTCGGTCACATGACCCCACATGCGGACAATGAAAAAAGGAAAAAAGGCCAATAACCACATGATCATAAGGGACGGACCATTATTTTTTTGACGGCGGGGGGGGGGGGGGGGGGGGGGGGGGGGGGAATCGCATGACGGCGGTGGGGGTTAGGGTTAGGGTTAGGGTTTCTGTTGGAAACAATTTTTTGTGTCTCCATCCAACTGCCATACTTTCAGCAAACAATTTTTTTTAATATGAATATATGCAAATCATATATGTGTACTGCGAATGAAACATATGTGAAATTTCATCCTTGCAGTGCGCTATAAACTTAAGCAGTTGAAAAGCAACCTGAAAAAAGTTCAGGCTTAAACGGGATTCGAACCCATGACTTTGCGATACTGGTGCAATGCTCTATCCACTGAGCTACCAAGCCGTATGGATAGATAGTCAATAGCCCTTTTCACGGTTAACTCTGCTCGTTTGCATTACAATGAAATCTAGCATGTATGCGAGGCAATTTCGGGCTATTTTGTAGTTTTAGCCCGAAATTGCCTCGCATCCACGTTAGATAACATTGTGATGCAAATGAGAAAAATAAACCGTGAAAAGGGCTATTGTGAGTTCGTGATATACCCAATGATAGTCAAATACATGAATATGAATATATGAAAATCATATATGTGTACTGCGGATGAAACATGAGTGAAATTTGATCCTCACAGTGCGCTATCAAATTTAAGTTAAAAAGCAACCTGTAAAAATTCAGGCTTGAACGGGTTTCGTGCCCATGACCTTACGATATCGGTGCAATGCTCTATCCACTGAGCTTTTCAACTGCGTAAGTGTATGGTCTTTAGGTATTACTTGGCCGCAAATCACCCCAAACAATGGAACGCCAATCCCCTAAATATCGCGGTTCTCGGCCAAGAGTATCTAGAAAAGCTAACATAATTAAACCATAATATATATAGTTAGCCTTAGCCTAACAGTGTCGCCCTCTGAACACCCTCTGAACAAGCTTAACTAAGATGAAACTTAACTTAGGTGAAAGGTCGGAAGCACAAGAATTAAGATTGACGACCGGGCTATTTTTCAATTTTAGCAATTCTCAAAAACAGTAAGCTTATCACCCGACCGTCTGCACAGTACATTTAGACCGTACAAAAGTTCACAAAAACAACTTTTTCTCCGTCTAGAATAACTATTACGACTATTTTCCGAATAAAATACTCTTCTTTTTCCACTAAAACGGCTTCTGAGTATCCCTTAATTAGTATCCTGTCTTGAGTAGCAAACCGCAAAAAAAAATGTTGGGTAATAACAACTTTAATTCTCCGCTAAAACAGCAAAAAATCCTGCCACCAAGTGTTTACCGAGCTGACGGCTGTGTAGCCGCGCGAAAAACAAAGCCAAAAAGATCCCGGATGTTGTGTAGCGTCATACGCGCATGTTTTGCGACGTCATACGCGCCCGCGAGCTGGCCGTGCCCAACGCCGCGGGCCGCGCACGCACGCGCCCGCGAAACATTCCGCTAGCCATGACCATGAAAAGTGACGGGCATAGGTGCTATGAGTATGGTGCTCCGCCGGGCCTTCGGACCGCGGCTCCGCTAAAAAGAATTAAAAACAAAAATAGCAAGTGAAGCCGAATTAGCACTTTCCGAACTAAACGTGTCGTTCTTTCTGAGGAAATCTGATTTACTTTCTGCAGTCTCTACTTCTTCCAGAACTTTCTAACATTATTGAAGGAAATTTTCAACCAGTTCATGGGGTGCTTTCAAAATGATGACAAATTGATTTGCATGTGGGCGATTGTTAACATTGAAAGCGATAAGTATACTTAACTGTTGAATGATAATCTGTTGCTGTTTTGGAATCCATTCACTCATTGTCTTACAACAAAATGACACTTGAAATAAATTATATATTTTTTAATCAATATCATTGGAAGAAATTCCAGAAAGACTAGCGCTGATTGGTAAAAATAACGGCATTGTTTTCAGTACTTTATAGATTGTCACCCGCCTTGAATATGCCAAAATTTGCATAAGTGCATAAATTTGCATGCACTATAATGTGGCAGGGAAAGAAAACAATGAAAAGGGACAGCGAACGTTAGCTCGGTACCTTTTTCTCGAGCAATAATTAGAAAGAAAACATAATATTGCGATTATTTCAGTTCAGCTGAAGATTTACTGAAAGAAAGAGTCTTTGCTGAAGCTAATTGTACATTGCATTAATATACGTAAACGGATATTTACCACAAGGTTGTTGTTACTCTTTGATAGGTACCTGAATAACAACCAGCTGAAGAAGTTACCACAAGGTGTTTTTGATAACAATACTAACCTGTGGTACCTGTAAGTAATACTCTTCTTTAAACTATAAAACATGAGCTTAAATTACGATGTAATAAATTTTATCTGTATTAATCAACATCTTTGGAAGAGTTTAGTATCACTATCATGTATATCAGTATCATTCAGTACTATGGATAGATGACCTCATATTACGAGCGACATGTCCAAAACCTCAATTAAAAACTTGCTTCACTGATTAGTGAAAATGGGCAACGATTAAAAAGATGAATTATATATTCTCCAACAGCAAATAGTTAAATGTTAAAACAAGAAACATTTTCGAGGTGACGAAAATTACATGGACCTTGCCTCAAACCAGTTCAAACATGAATCTTCAGTTGAGTCAGTTTACGAACAACGGACGTACAACGTATTTGAATTTAGGAGTGGCATTCATATTCCCGAGATCTCAAGCACGTAAGGCATGGATGAGCTTTGCATAAAATTTATTAAAAAATGATGACTTTGCACAAAAATACCGAAACAGGCTTAGACGTGCCAGCAGCATTAAACGTAATGACTAAGGTCCTGTTTACATCGTGGAAGGGTGACCTGTCTAGGGCTCACCCGGCTCTGTTGTTTCTTTGCCGTTCGCTCTACATGGAAGACAGGGTCACCGGCCTACCTGGGTCATCCTGTCTGTTTGCCAGGGTCACCCTTCTAGGAGAGCGATCATTTTCCCATGTAAACGTTGACACAAGTGTCACCCGGCTACCTTGGCTAAGTGTTCGAGCGCGTTTTTCAGGTTTTTAACTTTCTTTGAACTAAATACTGATACAGTAGAGTTAAAACAATTCAATCCTATTTGCAATTCTTGGCGAACAAGGTCCGTTCAAATGAACAAACAGAGATTTCTGAGTTAATGTGCTCATACTCACGTTTCTTCACATAGTTTTTCTCGGTAACCACGCCATGTGCCTCGGTCACATGACTCCACATGGGGTAGCCATGAAAAAAGGCCAATAACCACATGATTATAACTATGGTCTTCAGTTATTACTTGGCTACGAATGAGCCCAAACAATGGAACGCCAATCGCTCTAAATATCGCGGTTCTCGGCCAAGAGTATTGTTAAGAAGCCAAAATGGCGTTTGATTAATTTCAGCTTATTACCTAATCGCTAAGTATGCCGTTGTTATTCTCGACTGTCTAAGTAAGGAATGTTGTGAAGTATTTAGTCGTTTAAATTGTTGTACTTAAGGTTTCTCTTATGTTTAGGGTTTCTTTATAATTCTCGTTCATTGTTCAAGGTTATTGAAGGTTTAGCCCACACTGGTAGTTCTTAGGTTTTTGAGTAGTGTCGCCTACTTTATGGATTTGTTAAACTTGAAGGTCGGTTCTTGAAGTAGGCATGCTTGGGAACTAAAGCTGACCTTGGATTTTACCTACACTAAGGTTCTTGTTTGGGTGTCTAGTCCAACTTTACAGTTTTAGCTCTAGTATTCCATTGGTTCTTTAGTACTTGTCATCGACAGCCGTATAGATGTTTCTTTTACTCGTTTGGTTAGGCCACCGGATATGTATTAAAAGTTCCCACGGTTCGCGAACCCAAACATGTCTACAATAGTAGTATATAGGTAGGCTTGTTTCAGTCGACAAATCAGTAGTCATTAAGTAGTAATCAGTCGAGTATTCAGTAGTAATCAGTAGTAGTCAGTCATTCAGCAGTAATCAGTAAGTAGTAGTCAGTAGTCTAGCCGGTCGACAAATGTTGTTGTCTAGTCAATCGACCAATCTTGCAGCCTTGTAACCTACGTTGATCAAGCTTGAAGCTACGCGAGAAGTCCCAGTAAAGAAGACTCCTGGAACCTCTTGTTTAGCAAGCGAGGCCTCATTACATTGGTGCAGAACCCGGGCATCGATCCCGGTACCTCTCGCAGGAACTGTACTATCATCTGCAACTTTGACATGAGAACAGAGATTTCAGGTGTTCTTTCTTTTCTCTAAAACAGTCCATACAAATTAAATGGTTGCATCGGAGGACCGTCCAGTCGGGGACAAGGCTGCGCTTTCTTTTAAAACAGAAGATACAAATCCACTTAGCTTTGTTGGAATGAAGGCCAGTTTGGCTATCTGCCCAGAGCGTCTAATGGCGTAACCACCGCTGTTTGAAACCTTCACAGTTACGTATGTTCAGTGAGAACCAAGTTCAAGTGACATAACTTCGTTACACCTGCATCACAAATCTTTGACAATCCCGCCTCAAGTGCTAGTGGTTGGCGTTTCCCACGATAAGTGCAGTCCTCCTGTTCCCGCTATTCAAGCCATTAAAGCCGAATCATCCAAGCCTCACAAAGTTTACGGTTAGTGTTCAAAGCCAGTTAAAAGAAGCAAAAGTGCGCTTCCAACACCAGGAACCTTCAATCCAAGAAAAGCAGTTTGATTGTCAACTTCAAGAACATTAAAAGAGACAAGAACCACAAAGCAAAGGAACATTGCTGAACATTGATACATACTTAACTTTGAACTATTTTGATATGTTGAGTTATGGATTATGCACACCATATCCACCAACTCGCTAAGTGGATTTGTATCTTCTGTTTTAAAAGAAAGTGCAGCCTTGTCCCCGACTGGACGGTCCTCCGATGCAACCATTTAATTTGTATGGACTGTTTTAGAGAAAAGAAAGAACACCTGAAATCTCTGTTCTCATGTCAATGCGGGCAACAATTCACTGAAAGCGCCTACGAGTACATAACTACATACACTTCCACCGGTCGCGCAGAAGTGGGAGTGTAACCTCATCGAACGTTTTGTTTTGATTAATTTCCAATGATTAAACATTAAGTCTTTACAAAACCGTTGAAGCTAGCCCAAGCTGACCCTTTTTGTTCTGCAAGTTTCAGTTTTTATAAGTCTTCTTCAAAGTTTTTATACTCCTAGAGTTTGACTCTGGTATAGTAATACATTCTGTTTCGTCTTTTATATACACATATATGTATTTCATCGTAGTAGTTCCATTTTATTGTCCCTGTCCGCATCGGGACGATGCCGAAATTAACAAGGGGGGCATGTTATGAAGCCAAAATGGCGTTTGATTAATTTCAGCTTATTACCTAATCGCTACGTATGCCGTTGTTATTCTCGACTGTCTAAGTAAGGAATGTTGTGAAGTATTTAGTCGTTTAAATTGTTGTACTTAAGGTTTCTCTTATGTTTAGGGTTTCTTTATAATTCTCGTTCATAGTTCAAGGTTATTGAAGGTTTAGCCCACACTGGTAGTTCTTAGGTTTTTGAGTAGTGTCGTCTACTTTATGGATTTGTTAAACTTGAAGGTCGGTTCTTGAAGTAGGCATGCTTGGGAACTAAAGCTGACCTTGGATTTTACCTACACTAAGGTTCTTGTTTGGGTGTCTAGTCCAACTTTACAGTTTTAGCTCTAGTATTCCATTGGTTCTTTAGTACTTGTCATCGACAGCCGTATAGATGTTTCTTTTACTCGTTTGGTTAGGCCACCGGATATGTATTAAAAGTTCCCACGGTTCGCGAACCCAAACATGTCTACAATAGTAGTATATAGGTAGGCTTGTTTCAGTCGACAAATCAGTAGTCATTAAGTAGTAATCAGTCGAGTATTCAGTAGTAATCAGTAGTAGTCAGTCATTCAGCAGTAATCAGTAAGTAGTAGTCAGTAGTCTAGCCGGTCGACAAATGTTGTTGTCTAGTCAATCGACCAATCTTGCAGCCTTGTAACCAACGTTGATCAAGCTTGAAGCTATGCGAGAAGTCCCCAATAAAGAAGACTCCTGGAACCTCTTGTTTAGCAAGCGAAGCCTCATTACAGTATCTAGAAAAGCCAACATAATTAAACCATAAAAAAGATTAAAACCAAAAAAAAAAAAGAAAGTCAAGCAGAATTAGCACTTTCCGAACTGAACGTGTCGTTCTCTCTTAAGATTTCTGATTTACTTTCTGCAGTCTCTACTTCTTCCAGAACTTTCTAACATTATTGAAGGCAATTTTCAACCAGTTCATGGGGTGCTTTCAAAATGATGACAAATTGATTTGCATGCGGGCGATTGTTAACATTGAAAGCGAGAAGTATACTTAACTTTTGAATTATAATCTGTTGCTGTTTTGGAATCCATTCACTCATTGTCTTACAACAGAATGACACTTGAGATAAATTATAGATTTTTTAATCAATATCTTTGGAAGAAATTCCAGAAAGACTAGCGCTGATTGGTAAAAATAACGGCAGTGTTTTCAGCACTTTATAGATTGTCACCCGCCTTGAATATGCCAAAATTTGCATAAGTGCATACATTTGCATGCACTATAATGTGGCAGGGAAAGAAAACAATGAAAAGGGACAGCGAACCTTAGCTCGGTGCCTTTTTCTCGAGCAATAATTAGAAAGAAAACATAATATTGCGATTATTTCAGTTCAGCTGAAGATTTACTGAAAGAAAGAGTCTTTGCTGAAGCTAATTGTACATTGCATTAAACGGATTGCATTAAACGTACATTGCATTACATTACATTGCATTAAACGGATACTTACCACAAGGCTGTTGTAACTCTTTGATAGGGAACTGAATAACAACCAGCTGAAGGAGTTACCACAAGGTGTTTTTGATAACAATACTAAGCTGGAGTGGCTGTAAGTAACACTTTCATTTTAGCTAAATTGCGATGTAAAGAGGAAGGATTGGAAGAGTTAAGTATCACTATCATGTATATCAGTATCATTCAGTACTATGGATAGATGACCTTATATTACGAGCGACATGTCCAAAACCTAAATTAAAAACTTGCTTCACTGATTAGTGAAAATGGGCAACGATTAAAAAGATGAATTATATATTCTCCAACAGTAAATAGTAACGTTAAAACAAAAAAAAACATTTTCGAGCTGACGAAATTTACATGGACCTTGCCTCAAACCAGTTCAAACATGAATCGTCAGTTGAATCAGTTTACGAACAACGGACGTACAACGTATTTGAATTTAGGAGTGGCATTCATATTCCTGAGATCTCAAGCATGTAAGGCATGGATCAGATTTGCATAAAATTTATTAAAAAAATGATGACTTTGCACAAAAATACCGAAACAGGCTTAGACGTGCCAGCAGCATTAAACGTAATGACTAAGGGCCTGTTTACATGCTGGAAGGGTGACCAGTCTAGGGTTCACCCGGCTTTTTTGTTTCTTTGCCGTTCGCTCTACATGGAAGACAGGGTCACCCGCCTACCCGTGTCATCCTGTCTGCTTGCCAGGGTCACCCTTCTAGGAGAGCGATCATTTTCCCATGGAAACGTTGACACAAGTGCCACCCGGCTACCTTGGCTAAGTGTTCGAGCACGTTTTTCTGGTTTTTAACTTTCTTTGAACTAAATACTGAAACAGTAGAGTTAAAACAATTCAATCCCATTTGCAATTCTTGGGGAACAAGGTCCGTTCAAATGAACAAACAGAGATTTCTGAGTTAATGTGCTCATATTCACGTTTCTTCACATAGTTTTTCTCGGTAACCACGCCATGTGCCTCGGTCACATGACTCCACATGGAGTAGCCATGAAAAAAGGCCAATAACCACATGATTATTACTATGGCTTTCAGTTATTACTTGGCTACGAATGAGCCCAAACAATGGAATGCCAACGTTCTAAATATCGCGGTTCTCGGCCAAGAGTATCTAGAAAAGCTAACATAATTAAACCATAAAAAAGATTAAAACCAAAAAAAAAAATAAAGTCAAGCAGAATTAGTACTTTCCGAACTGAACGTGTCCTTCTCTCTTAAGATTACTGATTTACTTTCTGCAGTCTCTACTTTTTCCAGAACTTTCAAACATTATTGAAGGCAATTTTTAACCAGTTCATGGGGTGCTTTCAAAATGATGACAAATTGATTTGCATGCGGGCGATTGTTAACATTGAAAGCGAGAAGTATACTTAACTTTGAATTCAGTATAATCTGTTGCTGTTTTAGAATCCATTCACTCATTGTCTTACAACAAAATGACACTTGAGATAAATTATAGATTTTTTAATCAATAGAGCGTTTTCACTTGACGTCATAGCCGCCATATTGGTGTTCCCGTACAAAATAATTTTAATTAACTTCTTTTGTTAGGAACACCAACATGGCTGCCATGGCCTTTGTCATTTGAGTCCCACGGGACTGAAGGTCACGTGAGTGAAAACGCTCTATATCTTTGGAAGAAATTCCAGAAAGACTAGCGCTGATTGGTAAAAATAACGGCATTGTTTTCAGCACTTTATGGATTGTCACCCGCCTTGAATATGCCAAAATTTGCATAAGTGCATACATTTGCATGCACTATAATGTGGCAGGGAAAGAAAACAATGAAAAGGGACAGCGAACCTTAGCTCGGTGCCATTTTCTCGGGCAATAATTAGAAAGAAAACATAATATTGCGATTATTTCAGTTCAGCTGAAGATTTACTGAAAGAAAGAGTCTTTGCTGAAACTAATTGTACATTGCATTAATATACGTAAACGGATATTTACCACAAGGTTGTTGTTACTCTTTGATAGGTTCCTGAATAACAACCAGCTGAAGGAGTTACCACAAGGTGTTTTTGATAACAATACTAACCTGTGGTACCTGTAAGTAATACTCTTCTTTAAACTATAAAACATGAGCTTAAATTACGATGTAATAAATTTTACCTGTATCAATCAACATCTTTGGAAGAGTTTAGTATCACTATCATGTATATCAGTATCATTCAGTACTATGGATAGATGACCTCATATTACGAGCGACATGTCCAAAACCTCAATTAAAAACTTGCTTCACTGATTAGTAAAAATGGGCAACGATTAAAAAGATGAATTATATATTCTCCAACAGCAAATAGTTAAATGTTAAACAAGAAACATTTTCGAGCTGACGAAAATTACATGGACCTTGCCTCAAACCAGTTCAAACATGAATCTTCAATTGAGTCAGTTTACGAACAACGGACGTACAACGTATTTGAATTTAGGAGTGGCATTCATATTCCTGAGATCTCAAGCATGTAAGGCATGGATGAGCTTTGCATCAAATTTATTAAAAAATGATGACTTTGCACAAAAATACCGAAACAGGCTTAGACGTGCCAGCAGCATTAAACGTAATGACTAAGGTCCTGTTTACATCGTGGAAGGGTGACCTGTCTAGGGCTCACCCGGCTCTGTTGTTTCTTTGCCGTTCGCTCTACATGGAAGACAGGGTCACCCGCCTACCCGGGTCATCCTGTCTGCTTGCCAGGGTCACCCTTCTAGGAGAGCGATCATTTTTCCATGTAAACGTTGACACAAGTGTCACCCGGCTACCTTGGCTAAGCTTTCAAGCGCGTTTTTCAGGTTTTTAAGGTTACAGTGTACATTCGGGGGTGTCTCCAGTATAACAGCTCTAGCGTCTTAAGATTACACTTAATATACCTAAACCCAGATATCAAATTAAAGCTTATAGAGCTGGCTATCTAAATATGGAAACCATTTGGTCATAAAATGAATTGTCGAATTTTTTTCGACGTCTAAACTCGAACGTCCCAATCAGCTTTAAAACGCTATAACTCAAAGCAATTATTATATTTTGCTAATTTGATTTGTTCTCGGGTTTCCGAACACGAAGCGCTAAAAAAACGTGTCGGCGATTTTCCATATTCAATTGCAGTGGAAAGTTACAGAATATTTTCGGAAAGGGGAGAAAAAAAATTGAAATGATCGCACGGAAATGCCTCTTGACGAAAAAGTTTTCGGAATTAAGAAATTCGCCGACACGGTTTTGTTGATTATATGTTAGCCTAGCTTCTGTCCAAATTTAAGGAAAATCGAACAAATTCCCTTTGAGTTGTAGCTCTTTAAAGTGTTCCCAACAAGCGAAAAATTAACTTTGAGAAAACGGCGCTTAAAAAAACATATCGCTTAATAAACAAACTCCGCCCACAAAAGTTATACCGTCATTTCTCCGTCAATTTTCACTATTTTTCGATACTTTTTTTTTCGGATGAAAGTTCATTCTGTAAACTTTATTTTAACGCCAAAAAAAAATTTTCAATAAATTTTCGATCTGAAGGTACACTGTAACCTTAACATTCCTTTGAACTAAATGCTGAAACAGTAGAGTTGAATGAAATCAATCCTATTATCAATTCTTGGCGAATAAGGCCCGTTCAAATGAATAAACAGAGATTTTCGAGGTAAATGTGCTCATACTCACGTTTCTCCACATGATTTTTCTCGCTGACCACGCCATGTGCCACAGTCACATGACTCAACATGGGGTAGCCATGAAAAAAGGCCAATAACCACATGATTATAACTATCATCTTTAGTTATTACTTGGCTGCGTAGCAGCCCAAACAATGGAATGCCAATCCCTCTAAATATCGCGGTTCTCGGCCAAGAGTATCTAGAAAAGCTAACATAATTAAACCATAAAAAAGATTAAAAACAAAAATGAAAATCAAGCCAAACAAGAGGCTCCCAGCAGCCTGTACTCATGCGCATACGTAAGAAAGTAGTAGTAGTAGTAGTAGTAGTAGTAGTAGTAGTAGTAGTAGTAGTAGTAGTAGTAGTAGTAGTAGCAGTAGTAGTAGTAGTAGTAGTAGTAGTAGCAGTAGTAGTAGTAGTAGCAGCAGCAGCAGCAGCAGCAGCAGCAGCAGTAGCAGCAGCAGCAGTAGTAGTAGTAGCAGTAGTAGTAGTAGTAGTAGTAGTAGTAGTAGTAGTAGTAGTAGTAGTAGTAGTAGTAGTAGTAGTAGTAGCCGCCGCCGCCGCCCCTTGGGGAGGGGTATTTGGCGTGAGTTTTATGCCCCGGAGGATTTAGCAGTGTTTTGTTTGATTGTGAGAAGAAAATCCGGGGGTGTCAACCCCCGGATTTTCGGAAAGCCGATTGAACTCTAGCTTCTTGAGTGCTCTCCAAACTTCCCAAGTGCATCCATAACTCGATATATGCACAGCTAAAAGCATGAGCAAGTTCTTTTATAACAGAGCGACATCAAGGTTCTGCGCGAAGAAGCTTTTTTTATTGTGATAGAGCGCAAAATTCTCACAACGCACAAAAAAGTAAACAAACGTGCCTATTGGCATGGTCGAAAACACGCCACATTTTTATACTTTGGTTTCAGGAAGAACATTTGATCCAGTTATCCAGTTAACCATGTTAACTGATAACTGTGAATGAAAATCTCAAAATTTACGGGGAAAATGGAGAAAATCACAGCCAAATGAACTCAAGCGTCACTAAAAAGTGTTTTAAAAGTCAAAGACCCAAAGTTATCAAGGGTTTTGATTGTTCAAAATAATGTTTACGCTGCCGCGCACGGTGCAATTGGAGAAGACAGACTTGTGACCGGAGATAGCCATGATGTGCCTGTTGGGAATTCCAGCATTAGACCACAAAGTTATTGCCGTCGCTCTGAGACTGTGGTTTGTGTACGGATGCGATAGGGATGCTGCCTCACTGGTATTTTTCATCATAGAGTCCAGCGAGTTCACCCCAACGGGACGTGCTTCATACCAGACGTTGTCTTCTACGCTCCAATTCTTGCGAGGATATTTGTAAAACGCTTCGCACTTTGGGTTCAACTTGGTGAGGTAGAGCTTCAAGGTTTTATAGCCGTCGTTCGTATCTTCTGTTTCGTACATTCTGGCGTACTTTTCCATGCTCGGAATGTCATCAACTCCACCGGGTTTTTTTTTTTCATGCCTCATCATGCGCCATTGTTGCGCAGTTTCGGCGCGTTGGGTCTACTTCAAACTTGAAGCTGGTTTTCTTTGAGGTTCCTCTGTCCCTCTCTACCCCTTCTGCAAAAGAAGAGAATCACATGGAACCAAACATTTCGAAGTAAGCCAAGAGGGTTGCTGGGTGACAGAACTTGCGAGGATTTCAACTGCACCAAATCTTCGGTTTCAATCGCCGGTTTGTGTTTTACATTTTCTTTTCCGTGGCGTTTTAAGCTTACAACTTTGGCATTTAGCATCTCGTTTGACCTTTCAAACCTTGGGTCGGAAGATAGCTTCAGGCCTTTGTTTAGTGGCTGTGCATTCAAGTATCTTTCAATTGAGTGGCGAAATCCAGGGAGCGTAGTGTTAGGGACGGTTTTTTGTCCCGCGTCCCCTCAGTACCCCCCTTAGTAGGGGTCACGTGATGTAAGACCATGTGTGCGTTGTCTTGCAGCGAGTAATGGCGTTTTGTAGTTTGTCTCGTCGGATTTTGTTTGCGTTTGACACTCGCTAAGATGGAGAAGAGCCTGAAAGAGCCCAAAAATTAATGTAAGAACATTAGGGTGTATATTTTCAACCGTCGTTTCGTGTTCCATTGCTGTAAATTACGATTTATTGACTCGTTTGTGCTTACTCGTTTCAGCTGTACCGAACTAACGAACGAATCGAATCGAAACCATGAATTATCCTGTGAATAGCTAGCGATTCAAGTGGTGAAAGTTTGTATGGGAATTCGCGTGACAGATTAAAAGAACTGCTTTCAGTGTTTGGTTGTTCTCCTATACCTAGATTTACTGTAGTCATCATTGGCGTACGGGAAAAATGTTGTCGTATTCTATTAGGAAGGAGAGGAGAGGGGCACGTCTAGATAAACTAATATTGTGCCCCCTAAAGTTATATAAGTATAAACACAAAAAACTTGTAATTTTTTAGTAAAAAAAAAAAAGAAAATTCGCGCTGTTAAAACTAGTCAAGTTCAGAAAGGATGTAATCGAAATTAATTGAAAATCCAACGCTGTACAGCCCAAACTTGTATTGATCTGTTTTCATGGCGAACGAACAAGTTGAAATTTTATTGTTTTGTACTCGACATTTCATTGGCTTAAGTAAAAAAATGTTGGAATCTATTGTTTTCATTATGCTTTGTGATTGGTTAACGTTGTCTGGGTGACCCCGGTAACAGTAACCGCACTGTAAGTAAACTTAAATAACTGTAATAAAAAGTCTCTACAAATAGGGAAGCAACAGTTGACCCCGGTGGTCAAAGTTTTACGGTTTATTTTAAACGAGTCATGCAACCGCTCCTCAACGAATTTTGCGTGACACACATTGTACCATCCCTCAAGAACACGCCGAGACACCTTGATTGAAGCTACCAATTTTTCTGTCCTCTCTTTGAATATTAAATTTATTGATTTCCGATCAAATCCACACTCGTCTAATACTTCCCAAACCGTGAATTATTTCTGTTATAGACTGGGACAACTTCTAAGAAAAGGCTGCTTTTAAAACTTCTGGCGGCAAACTCGAGGAAAAGTTGGTAAACAGACTTTTGTAAGTGAAAATTATGCGCGGAACACGAAAATCTTGTTTACCAAGCTTGATTTTGAGTATTATTCTCAAAATCTGGCTTTAAATATACGGAACCAAATACCGGGCATGGAAACGAGACCAAACTGTTTTGCTGTTTCAAAAACCAGTTTAGAAACTATTTCATTTTGTCAATACGGTTTATTATAATTTTCTCAGTCTTTAAAATATAATTTTGTAGTGGCTGCTCAATTTAGACACGGCAGATTGAAAATTGTCGTCTGTAGGCCTTATTTGTTTCATTATACATGTCTACCATGGCTACCGTAACTTGAATTAAGAAAATACTTCTTTCTTTAAAATTTGAGCTTTAACATTTAACTCTACTGTTCCTTTTTAACTTGTACCTTCTGATTTGATGAAAAAAGAGTTTTCAAAAAATTGCGTTGTTTTTATTTTATTTATTCGGCCACGCGTAGAGCGAAAACCCATTCAAATGCTTTACGGTCTGATGCGTGGTGGAATCGCGCTGTAATGGCAAAATTGAATAAAAGGATCGAAATCGAAAAACAAACACATTAGCCACCAATTGTAAGACTTCTAAAGTAGAAAAATCAATAAGTTCTGATTTTTTTCTTACACTGGACGAAAAAATGGATTTACTCAGGTTTGCAAGTTGAGCAAATATGTAGCAAATTTGGGGCTCCAAATTTGAACCGAATTTGCGCTTGGTGTAAACTTAACGTGAACATAAATATTTGTTCCGGTTGAATTCACGTGCAAATGTGACGTAAATGTTGATATTTGCATCAAATTTGCCTCACTTTTGCTACCGAGGCAAATTTCTAACTTTCACATACAATTGCCAAACATTTGCTTCCTGCGCAAAAATATCACGTTTACTGGTGTTGGAAATCCAGGCAAATGCGGTGCAAAACAACTTGTTTACACTGATCTGTTTCCTAACATTTACTTACGGGACAAATCAGTACATTTGCGTTTAATTTACTCTTATTTGCAAAATAAGCGAAGCTGTTTATTTGCTATTAATTTGCATTGATGTCAAACAAAAACGATTACTTTAATTTTGCTCACATTTGATAAGGAGCAAATACGTAACTTTGCAAGGCGGTACACTATATGTCCCCATACACCACGTAACAAAGAACGACGCTGACCATTTTCAACGAAGACTCCCAGACTCTCTCTCGCATTTGGTTCATGTCAATCGACACCTTTCCAGTTGGAGCCAATTGGGAAGAATGCTAATAATATTTTAGCCTTGTATTGGCTCAGGTTTGAGCTGTTGACAGCAAAAGAGCTTTCTATTGTTCCCTGGTGGATTTGAATTCACGCGGTCGATATTTTCGTTCTTTCCGTTCTGCGACGTTTGAATAAATTCGCTTCGATCATTCTGGGACGCCAAGCACCGGCCCCAAGCACCAAAAAAAACCTAGTGAGCACAAGAGCCCCAAAGACAACAAATCTGTCTAGCGAATCTTCGACTGGACGCAACCCTGGGAGTTTTTATTCGGTAAATTCGACCGCGCGATGGTTTTGGCGCCACAAAGTTCGGTTGAAGAATCCACGCCAGAAAGGGAAACTAGGGTAGCTAGTAGGTCTGGATATTCGGAATGTTCTCCTGGCAGTACGAGTGCAGACTGTTATCCGTCTTCTTTGCCTTCCCTGATTCCTGATTCCCCTGATTCCAAGCTCTCCGCTAGACACTGAAAGAAGGTCTCGACCTGACCTCAGCGATCAATCGAGAAGATGCTAGTGGTGATGATTTTACAGCTGAGCTGTATGTCCAAGCAAGAAGCCTATTTAGAAAGGCAGACGTATAATACGGCCGAACGGCTAGAAGAAGAAGCGGCCGAAAAAGAGCGGGAAAGACCACGAGAAAGCAAGCGATTGCCAAAAATGTTGTCGGTAAGCCTTCTTGCTGATATAGTTTTCAAATAACAAGTGTTATTTAATTTAATTGTATATGTATGTGGTTCAACATTCTTTTTTGCTTTGAAAATTTTTAAACTAAAGAAAAATTCAAACCCAAACATTTCAGACAGTTTTAAACCAGAATAATCATCTCTTAAAATGGAGTCAACTGTCAAGTATAGGACGATAATTCCTTTGAGTGACCAAAGAGTAAAATGATTCAACACCAGTCCTTCAAGATTGTAATGATTATTATTTTCTACACATTGTAGCTTCTCTGTTCCATCTAACAAAATTGTCAATAAAGCCATCATGGATGGAGTGACCATAATTGTTCTAAAAAATTGAGAGTTGTTTGGCCTTGAAATTGCCATGATTATAATTGCACTGTGTCAGCTGTTTTTGGGTTTGATTTTGTGAGGTCTTAGTTCTGGTAGAGTCTGAAAGTGACAAAAGTCTTGTTAGAAGAACACATTGTTCCAAATTAAAAGTGATTTTGTCTTGAAATTGCCATGTTCATAGTTGAGCTGTGTCAACTGTTTTAATTAGTGTTTGATTTTGTGATATCTTAATTCTGGTACATTATGTGAGTGATGGCAGTTTTGTCGAATCTTGAAGCATGTGCACCATGACGAGTGATCACAATTGTCCTAAAAGATTAACAGTTGTTTGGCCTTGAAATTGCCATGATTATAATTGCACTGTGTCGGCTGTTTTTAGGTTTGATTTTGTAAGATCTTACATGTAGGTCTGGTACATTCTGTGAGTGATGGCAGTTATAATTTTGTCAGATCTTGAAGCATGCGAACCATACGAACCATACCGAATGACCACATTGTCCTAAAAAGTTAAGAGTTGTTTGGCCTCGAAATTACCATGATTATAATTGCAATGTGTTGGCTGTTTTTGGGTTTGATTTTGTGAGATCTTAGCTCTGGTACATTCTGTGAGTGACGGCAGTTTAGTCAGATCTTGAAGCATGTGTACCATGACGAGTGACCACATTGTCCTAAAAAATTGAGAGTTGTTTGCCCCCTGAAATTGCCATGATTATAATTGCACTGTGTTGTTTGGCCTTGAAATTACCATGATTATAATTGCACTGTGTTGGCTGTTTTTGGGTTTGAATTTGTGAGATCTTAGCTCTGGTACATTCTGTGAGTGACGGCAGTTTAGTCAGATCTTGAAGCATGTGTACCATGACGAGTGACCACATTGTCCTAAAAAATTGAGAGTTGTTTGCCCTCTGAAATTGCCATGATTATAATTGCACTGTGTTGTTTGGCCTTGAAATTACCATGATTATGATTGCACTGTGTTGGCTGTTTTTGGGTTTGAATTTGTGAGATCTTAGCTCTGGTACATTCTGTGAGTGACGGCAGTTTAGTCAGATCTTGAAGCATGTGTACCATGACGAGTGACCACATTGTCCCAAAAAATTGAGAGTTGTTTGCCCCCTGAAATTGCCATGATCATAATTGCACTGTGTTGTTTGGCCTTGAAATTACCATGATTATAATTGCACTGTGTTGGCTGTTTTTGGGTTTGAATTTGTGAGATCTTAGCTCTGGTGCATTCTGTGAGTGACGGCAGTTTAGTCAGATCTTGAAGCATGTGTACCATGCAAGTGACCACATTGTCCTAAAAAATCGAGTTGTTTGCCCCCTGAAATTGCCATGATTATAATTGCTCTGTGTCGGCTGTTTTTAGGTTTGATTTTGTGAGATCTTAGTTCTAGTAGATTCTGAAGGCGACAATAGCCTTGTTAGACCTCAAGGCATGACTGTGTACCGTAATGAAGGACCACATATTGTTCCAAATAAAGAGTGATTTTCCCTTGAAATTGCCATGTTCATAGTTGAACTGTGTCAACTGCTTTAGGACACTAAATGTACATGTATGTGGTCCTTGATCATGTGGTAAACATGCTTTGAGGTAACATTCCATGGGTGATGGCACTTTTGTCAGACCTGGTATCATGTGCATCAACTTATAACAATATGTTATAAATTAAGAGTGAAATTTCCATGTCCAAAATTGAGTAGTGCCAACAGTTTTAGGGTTTGATTTTTCAATAGTGCAGTGATAACATACAGTGTATGCATGTACATACAGTTGAATTTGACATACATTTTAAATCTCTTCCTTGCTGAATTTCTAATAATAATACAATAAATAATAATATTATTTCTTTGTTAATATACAATATATATGGTAATGAATGAAAATAAAAACACAGGAAAATGAAAATTGAACTACAGTGTACATGTACAATGCATGTAACTAACATGTTCTAACACTTTTCCATTTCAAACAGCTGTGATGCGAGTCCATTTGCGTACCAAAATGAGGCAGCAGAAAAATGTTGACAAAAAGAAGCAGAAGTATTAGTGTTGCAGGAGCAGCGGAGGAGAAGTAGAAAGAATACGGTAAGCAAAAGATGTTTAATGCCTGCAGTAAACACAATTTTTTTTGCTGTGAACACTCCAGTTATACATTGCCGGTTTGCCCTCAAACATTTTTATTTTGAAATGGGTAAATTAATATTACCTACTGTGTCATATACGATTTGCTGGCCGGGAGGTCTGTACTGGGAAAAACTGGACCCAAGGGCAGTTTTTTTCCCAATATGGCCCGACCTACACTGTAGGCCAGCAAGTAACATAATAATTTTTTCTCTGTGGGAATATTGGTTTAATTTGTACATACTTGTAAAAGCCATATGTCTGGCAGAAATGTGAACTCTTACGGTAAAACCGAAGTCATCATTACTTAATAATATTTCTTTTTACATTGTTAAGTGTTTTACATTTTAGGTACAAACATTTTGTAGCTGTACATTCTAAAAATTCGTAACAGTCTGTATATGGGGTCCAGATGGGAATATCAGGACCTCTAGAGAGTGTGTCCTTAACCAATCAAATTCAAGGATTTAGTAGTATGGACTGCTGCGATGCAACAAAAAAAAAATAAACATATATTATTTTAATGATAAATCAATATCACAACCTTGTAATCATTTTCAACCATCCCTTTACAGTCTAAGGTAAAATTATTAATCACTACATTGTACATACACATGTAGATCAGCCTCCCTTGCCCTCTTCCCCAAAAATTTTTATTTAATTTGGACTAGCAAGAAAGACCTTTGTAGTTGTAAAAACTGATTTTTATATGCACCCTGTTATACACATTTATCTAGAAGTAAAAAAAAATTGTCTGTAAGCAACCTTATGAGTAATGGCTCATAAATTGTTGTGCAATATATTCATTCATCGTCTTGGGTTGTGGGTTTCACAGTAACACTGTAATTTCATTGTTCAGTATTTATTTGTGCTTAGTTAATTCTAGATTTTCATCTTTTACAGAAATGAATTAAGCGGGTAAAAGCATTAAAGGAATGGACATCGATGCAACAAGAAGATAAAGAAAAATATAACGTCTGCCTGACGATGGACTATATGTCATCTGGGGAGTCCATTTCGGAGCCTGAGGGTGAAACCAATGGCAGCACATCGGGTTTAGATGTAGAAAACAAACAGTATAAACATGTGTGTCAGACCCCTCCCCTTTAGGAGCACAGAACTTGATGATTTGATGAAGAGCCTTGACCGTAAAAACTAAGTGCCGAAGAAGTATAGGGGGACCATTGAAACGAGTCAAGGGCCATCATCAACCTGGGAGAAACCAGAAGATGCCCCTGACTTTGCATTGTCACCACTCCTCAGTTAAGGAACTGGGTCATGAAATAGAATGCAAACCAGTTTAATCATTGTTTCACAGGAGCATCTCTATCCTGTGTTTGTGTGGGGGACTGTGTTTTTAAATGGCTGTGTCGGTTATATGAATTCAATTTCTTAATGCAACATTTAGTGCTTTTTTAACGGTTAAAATCATAAACAAAAACACTCAAACACATGAATACAATGTTTAAAACTTTGAAGTTTGACTTTCACTCTGTCAAACTTCAAGTTTCTAAAACTGCTGTTGCAAACTTTAAATCAACAAAACAAACACATAACAACAAAGTATTCATGTTTTTGAGTGTTTTTGTTTTATTGTAATCTTTAAAAAGTGCTAATTGATATTGCATTTTGAACAGCTAAATATTATTCATAACTGACACAGCCATTTAAAAGCACAGTCTCCTACACAAACACAGGTTTGGTTTATTGGTGTTTAAACTCTAGAAAGCCAGGAGACCATTACCAGGGGCATACAAATGCCATAAATTCGTGCAATGGCATTTTTACCAGTAGGTTTATTTTGAGATAAGCTTTTCCCTTTCCCGCAAAAATAATTGTTTCTGATTCTTATGTGGACGAGTTGTCATAGTTATGTATTACATTTATGGTAAACATTTATTATCAATGCAATTTCTTGTGATTGGCTTTAAATTCCAAAACCAATTTGCGGGAAAGGCTTATAGTCTAAAAATAAACCATCTTGCAAAAATGCCATTTCATAGGCGCAGTATGGCAGTCGCATGCTCCGGGTAATGAGTTCCTGAGAAAGCTCAGTAAAATTAATGATGACTAAATTGTCTACAGAGCAAACAAGAGTTTGACTTTACAGACTACACGTACATTAAGCTTCCATTTGCATGAATATTCCATGACCTGCTCCTTCGACAATTATGAGATTTGGTGCATAAAAGGCCAGTGTACACTTTCATAGGTTCTATTTCAGTTTCACTAGGTATAGCCTTGTTTTTTGCACTCCAATTTACTCAAGAAACATTCCCATTTCACCATACTGCTTTGTGGTTTCTTTTTGTTTGGACAAGGTTATGAGGTATGATGTCATAAGTAGATGTGGTTTTATTGTGAAAGAATCCTATGGAACTTATCTTCTAAATACCAACAGAACTCAGGGATAAAAAAAAAAAACATGGGTATTTGTTTCTCAAGGCCACATGCAAAAAGTGAGGCAAATCCAAACAAACATTCACCCAAAATTACATTTTCATCAAGATAGGCCCCTTATGTACCCCGCCCCCAATTATTTTTGGCTTCCAAAAAGCAGTCTTCCAATTACATAATTATCAAACAGGTATGCAGAGAAACAAGGCACTTAGTATTTTGCATGCATGCACCGCAAACAAACACAATTATCAAAAATAATATCTTCCATTTCAGTTATATTTGCAATTTGTTCTTAAGTCTGGTTAACTTTGCAAACCGATCATAAGCCTCACATTTTAGTTTGATTGGTGTCGTGTGGTGTAGATGCCTGAAATATCTTCAGATTCTTGGGATCAATAAACCTACTTTTCAGCAACTATTTGTATTTATCGGCATTGAATTGAAGTGTTAATGAATCTGCAGACTACATGCAGCACGTCTTTTGTGAGACGATTTATTTGCATTTGTGGATGGTTTGAAATGCTATTTTGGTCACAATAACATAAACTAAAGCTGTAAAATAAGTGATTGTACCACACAACACTGGTTGAACTGAAATACAAGGCTTTCATACATTCAATCTGCCGTTTGGAAAAATAATAAGCCTTAAGAGCAAATTGTAAATATTTGAAATGGAAGATAACCTATTAACTCTGCCCACATTTAGAGAATATCATGGATTTCTTCAGCAAATGTTTCCAATACAAGCAACTGACCTGGTAAAAAAGAGCTGCTGAGTACCTATAAAAAGAGCTGCTTGTGGGTCGCATGTAGTTTGTTTGCAGTGCATGCCAGGAAGAAAGTAATCTCCTTTGAGTATATGTGCACAGATCGGTTTTTTTTTAACTTCCCCCTCCCAACTCCTCTCTTTTAAGCCCCCCGAATTACATAAGCCCCAGGGGCTAATAGAGTTTTTACTGTGTGTTCAAATTGAAGAATAACCTGTATTTAGGGCTTTTTGTATGCACCTGTTGAAATGATTCCTGATTGAATTGAGCTCATGTAACATCTAGCATTTTACCACCCAGTTAAATCATGTAAAAGAATTCTTTTGTAACAGTGTATTATTTTGTAGTTGATCTATTCTCAACGTGATTCGACATTGTAAATACGGTTGACAACGTGATTTGGTTTAGTTAGATAGTTATTGAATTAATTAAAGTAATTTCATTTATGACTTGAATTTATTGTTACTGCAGTGTGGTGTAGACATTAATTGAGCAAATATATATGTCGAAAACTGACTCACCGATCACATTTACTGTCCTAGGGAAAATATATTTTTTTCATCCCATTTCTAGAGCATAAAAGTGGAAAAATGATTATTTGATCACATTTACCACCCTGAGCAAATACGTGGAAAATGCCGAAGTCTTTGATCACTTTTACCACCCTGGGCAAATACGTTGAAAAATGATTCTTTGAACACATTTACCACCCTGAGCAAATACGTGTGGAAAAATGATTCTTTGAACACATTTACCACCCTGAGCAAATACGTGGAAAAATGATTCTTTGATCACATTTACCACCCTGAACAAACACGTGGAAAAATGATTCTTTGAACATATTTACCACCCTGAGCAAATACGTGGAAAAATGATTCTTTGAACACATTTACCACCTGAGCAAATAAGTGGAAAAATGATTCTTTGAACACATTTACCACCCTGAGCAAATACGTGGAAAAATGATTCTTTGATCACATTTACCACCCCGAGCAAACACGTGGAAAAATGATTCTTTGAACATATTTACCACCCTGAGCAAATACGTGGAAAAATGATTCTTTGAACACATTTACCACACGAGCAAATAAGTGGAAAAATAATTCTTTGAACACATTTACCACCCTGAGCAAATCCGTGGAAAAAATGATTCTTTGAACACATTTACCACCCTGGGCAAATTATGTTCAAAAATAATACTTTGATCAAATTTTCCACTTCAGGCAAAGTACATACAAAATGTCACTTTTGATATCGTATTTGCTACCCTGGCAAATGCCTAGAAAAAAACAAACTTTACACTATTTTTATGCATGGGAGTAAATTTAAAGCAAATATGGAATTTACCAGCTTTGCCATGATAGCAAAATTGGGGCAAAATCAGATCGTTGTCTTGAAGTAAATTTGAGCAAATGTGAGCAAATGTGGAATTTGCCATACGTTTGCTGCACATTTGCTATACAGGAAAATCCGTTTTTTCGTCCAGTGTTAAGAGTAAGACCCTTTCATTCATTAATAGCTTAGTTTCATTCAAAAGGTGTAAGTTACATCTCCCGCGTTACTGTCTCGGTCGGCCAAAGCACATTAAGTTGCCTGGCTGTTAATTCGAACTAGTTGACTGCGAGAACTCCATGGTAGATGGCGTTAACAGAAAGGTAGCATGTAAATCATGGAAGAACGGTCGAGTTTAAAAAGATCCGCGCCTATGACTTCTCCAAGTGAATGTATTATATGCTAGGGGTAAAAAAGGATATCCTTTTCAGTGCAACAGAGCAAGGTTTGCGTTCATTGAAGGAATCATCTGGCGAGCGAAGAAAATTGAGAGACACTGCCAACACAGAAACAATCGACAGAATCTTAAATGGACTGACACGAGCCAAGCAGAAGAATTACACTGGCACAAGAGCTGCTATGCATAGTATACTGATAAGGGTAAGATAAGTAGATTAAGAAAATCACTAGATTCTTCAAATAAGCTTCCGACCATCTGGATAGAAAGCGGTATCTTGGGTCCACGAACCGTAGAGCGCGCACTGGCAGGCAAAGACTACAACAAGGCTACTCGAGTTCACAAGATTACTCTTCAAGCAATGTGGCAACTGCTATTGCCGCAAGTTTTAGTCTACATATAGAAGAGAACGACAACGAACTGATCCAAAGTCTTCAGAACTCTATCCAGTCCAATGGGGAGGGAGTGAACCTGCTTGACCTGCTGGCATCTGATAGATACCGCAACCTACTTTCATCATTCATCGCCGTGAAGAAGGGGAAGAATCCTAATTTCAACTTCTGGTTGCAGTACATGGATATGGTCCGCATCCTATTCCTGTTCATCACAGCTCAAAGGGAGGGGAATTGGGGCTTACACCTTTACGCCTTTGGCATGATGCTGCCATTCTTTCATCGGTACGATCACACCAATTACGCACGATGGGGTCCTGTGTACCTTGCGCAAATGATGCAGCTTCCAGAAGAGGTCCAAACAGAGGTTGACAAAGGAAATTGGGTCGTGAAAGGTTCACCTCAACGATTTAATCAAGTTGATCCCGATCAAAGTCAAGAGTGGCTTAATGGTACCTGAAAGAGGGGCGGAGGAATAGTTGGGATTACAAGGACGACACTCAGCGGCACTGTTTAGATGGACTTTGCTGCCTTAACAAGGAAGATGTACCATGTCAACGATGATGACGAGATGACATGCAATGAGTCTAACCTGTCAAGGAAACTGCGGATTAACTCTGATGAGAGAAAAGTGCTCGAGTTACTACATCAAGTAAACATTTTCAGTGTAAACCAACAGCCAACGGTACCTGAAAGGTTGCAGAACATGGCCACCAAAGACATGGCAACAACGCAGATAGAAGAGTCTCTACTGCAAGCTAACAGCCTTGGGCAGGAGGAGCTGGCGACCTTTGTGAAGGAAAGGCTCACGGCACCGGAAGAAGATGGCAATCATAAGAAGCTCAGGGATCCTTTGCCCAAAAATAAAGCGCTCACCATTTCTTCTCTTTATGAAGCCGAAAAAAAATAGAATGAGAAGTCTTCTGCCATCAAAGCCGACAGAAGTATTCTTCAACGCATCATTACAGCGTATGATGCTGGCAGGAAAGTAGATTTGCCGCAAATCCTTAGCCATGAATTAACTACAGTTCCCCTCGCTATCGCAGATACAAACAGCCAGCTGCGCACTGGAAATAAGTCAGTAATGATAGAACTACTGTCAAGAGGATTGGAACATCCTCGAGTCACACCAGTCGCAGGACGATCGATATTGATAGTAGATGGCCAGGCATTAGTCATGGCTCTTGGAAGACCTTCAGAGTGCAACACATTTGCGATTTCGCCGAAAAATTTGTGAAAGCTGTTCTTTTCTCTGGAACGGATTTTAATCGAATAGACGTAACATTTGACAGATACAGAGAAACATCAACCAAGTGCGCAACCAGAAAGAAGCGTTCCAGAGGTCATGCACCAATTAGAAGAGTAATTGAAGATGGCACCGTTCCTTTGCCTAAGCACTGGTCTAACCTTCTCGCTCTTGACGAAAATAAAGCAGATTTAGCACGCTTCCTTTCAGAAAAGCTTCTTGCAGGAGCTCCAGTTGATAAACTCATCATTGTTGGCGGCGGATTCAAGGAAGAAGATACAGTCAAGAGTTCCCGCCCAAACATCGACACCAGCGCTCTTAAAGGTTTCCATGAAGAGGCCGACACTCGAATGATTCTCCACTGTGTAAACTCAAATGCAGAGTGCATTGTCGTCGCAAGTCAAGACACGGACGTATTTCTCCTTCCAGTTTCGCACCTGGACAGAATGAGATGCAAGCAGTTCTGGATAAGAGCTGGGACGTCTAAGAAGCCAAAGTATCTGCCAATCCATACAATTCGAGAGAATCTGAAGCAAACAATACCTGAGGTGGAAAGCATTCTCTCCTTTCACGCAATAACGGGCTGTGATACTGTCTTCTACTTTGCTGGCCATAGCAAGAAAACGTCATGGAAGACGTTCACAGAACACAACATGCTGCTGAGAAACCTAGGAAGTGGCGATCTGGACAGATCCACAGTGACGTCCGTTGAAAAGTTCATTTGACGAATTTACAGTTTAACTGAGGTGGAGAGTTGTAATGAAGCGCGCGCAACGTTGTTTTCTAGATGCCGTTCACCAGAAGCTCTTCCTCCGTCGCCGGCGATGCAGTGCGATGGTATATTCAAAGGGAGCACTACCAAGAAATGATCTGGAAACAAGCCCATGTTAATTGCACATCCGACACTTCACCTTCCAGAGAGCTCGGGTTGGACTAGGCTATATGGAAAGCTAGTGCCAAAGCTGATGTTTCTTGTCCCCGTACCACAAGGCAGCGATGAGATGGTTAGCTGTGGCTGCGGCAAATCAGGATGTAATTCAAGGAAGTGTTGCTGCCGGCGTGTTGGACTGCCATGTACAGGAGCATGCAAATGCAGACGTACTACAGACACTGCTGCCAAAACAATGCCAATACTATCGGAAACCAAGAGCAGTAAATGGTACGGTACAGTAAAATGGTTTAGCAGCTTTGAGCTTTTTTTTTTATTTATTTTTTTTAATATCTGATGAAAAATTCCATTTCTCTCTTTCTGTAGGACGGGGCAGATGTCAAATAGAGGTTTTGCACGGCAGCCATGTTGCATGGCAGGAACAATGAAAATGTTTTGAATTAGAAAGAACATTCTTTCCCATGGGAAAAAGAATCTATTGTTCCTGCCATGCAACATGGCTGCCGTGCAAAACCTCTATATCAAGAATAATACTGTCGCTGCAGATTTCTAAGGATACTTACATCAAGACATGCTGAACGTGCCAGCGACCTGTGGGAGCCTGATATCATCCAGTATTTTAGTCAATGACTTCAATTCCTATTCAATTTGTACAACCAATGTTGACATGCGTTTCAGGATGGCCAGTCAAGAGGACAATCTAAGTAGAAGTCACGTGACCAAAGCCGATCGTGGATGTTACGATAACTTAAAATTCACTCACTTGCTCTGTTTTCATATTCTAAAAATAAATAATTACAGTTTTTAACTCTTTTTCGAGGACTTGTATAAAATTACCTTCATGAAATTAAGTTAAACTCTAGCCTCGTTTTCAATAGTCACGTGATCAGAGGATCACGTGGCCAACATGTAGTGTAAAAGTGTTTTGTAATCGTCCCAGTCTATTACATTTGAAAAGATTACTTTTAAAAGCAATGAAATCAGTAAACGACAGGGCTATTTTTTTCAATTTTAGCAATTCTCAAAAACAGTATTACGCTACCGTCTGTTGACAAATACACACTCGTGTTTTATTTCCCAAAGAGTGACTTATTTCCGTTACATTTGAAAAGACTCCTTTTGAAAGCAATGAAATCAGTAAACAACCGGGCTATTTTTATATTTTAGCAAATCTCAAACACAGAATTTAAATACGCGACCGACTATTTAGGGTTACTGTAAACCTTTGAGGGTGCCTTCCCGAACATCTTTCGTACGCGCGCTATTTTTAACGAGACCCCAGAAAACTATATATCACTGTAAAGCTAACAAATTGTAGATTCCGAAAATAGCAATTATTTTTCCTGTTTTTCCTTTAGTTAGGCGTGCGCGAGCCGCAAACGCAAAACCGACGATGTTTGCTTCACAGCCTCCGTGTTAGCGCGAAAATCAAAACAAACTGGTCCGTGTCACTCGGGAGTTAATGGCCTAACAAAGTGTATGAGGCTTTTTCGATATTTTCATTGGTTCCCGAGTAAATCTACTTTAAAGTTGGACAATAGAAAATTGGTCTATGCGCGTCACAGTTTGGGGCACCACGAGAAAATTATTTGGAATTTCGTAAAAGTCCCACACCCTTTGGTGCATTAATATCCAGCAAACAAACTGGGCAAGTTTCGTGAAAATCTGACAAATCTACATACCCTATTAATTCATTTGAACAGAGGCCATTCTCGCAAAAAACATACCTCGAGTTTTTGGCCTCGAAAGATTTTCACTGTTTTCACACCTCATTTAAGCGGCTGTCATCGTGGTCGTGCCGCCAACCAATGAAATGAAACATAGACCCCCCTGAAGAGTATCGTCACACAGCAGTGTATGTGAATTCGATTAACCGTCGATTAGTCAAGTCATTCAAAGGGTAAAACCATAGAAAAAACGACGAAGTTTCGCGCAACTACAAACCCAAATGAGCGGAAAGAACGTAACGAAAACGCAACAAAATTGTCGTGGAAACAAACTAGCGAAAAGGGCCAGTGAGATTTTTCAAAGAAATGAAAACACAACAGACGTGGCCGCGGAAATTGACCGAAAACACGCGCTGGTATTAGTAGTAAATGCGAGCGAGTAAGCTATTCATTCATTTATTATTCTTTTACTCTTCGCCGCGGTTCTTTTCACTCGTGATCTCTACAATTCTGCAAACCAAAAATTTCCACTTTGGCTTTAATGGTCAAATTGTAAATGTTTAGGAATTGGAACAAGCGTAGAAGACCGTGTGAAACGTGGAAAATGGCCGGGGAGAATACGCTATGACGATGCGAAATGCGCTCCGCATTGCGATGCACTAACAAAATATGCATATAACATGTAATGCGAGATACCGCGGATAAAGTTTAGCGGGAAAAGTACAAGAAGGCGCTGCACTCCCGAAATAAGGTTATCGGATTATCACACCTATAGCTACTTATCAACTATTCTCTTGAAACTCTTTTATAAGAATATCTCGAGTTCTTTTAATAATTTTGCAAAAACTTCTTTCAATATGTTCTAGATTAATGCTATATCTTTATAGAAATTAAAAAAAAAATAAAATTATGCAAAATGGGACCAAAAAAGGTTTACAGTAACCTTATACAAACTGGGCAATGCGCACAAGACATAAAGCGAGCACAGACTTCAAAAAACAACATCCCAGTCTAGAATAATTAGTGTGAACAATTTTGGAATAAGAAACATAGGTTAAGTATGAAAAATAGCCTGCAAAACTAACTTGAAAGTAAAAATATCAAAAATTACGCAGACATTTTGGATTTTGCGACGCGAGGGAAATAAGCGCTGCGAAATGCAAATCTGGTTTTGTTTGCGAAAGACCGCTTTTCAGACCAATTCTTAAAATAAAAAACACAGAAAAAAGGACTACGAATTATTTCAGTTGAAAGTTTTATTCAAATATCTATCAGTTTAGTCTCAAGAGCAAAACGCGTTAAATTATCGCATCGAGGAAACTGTCGGGCACGCAAGCAAATTTGTTTAGCATATGTCGATGAATTTCTTGCACAATTGCTCGACCCGAATGTGATCGAGCTTTCTAAATATCTCTCAAAAACCACTGATAACAGAAAGAAACAGTCTAATAAAAGTTTCTTACAAAGTAAATGGACATTCAAAAATGTTATTTTCTTTACCGTAGTTTTCCAGGAATGCTTCAAAATTCTTAGAAAGGTCTGCCGCTTCGCGCTTCGAGTATGAATTCCGAAGGAAGATATGTCCTCACTTTATTAGACTTACCACAAGTCCCTTCCAATACTGATTTTCAGTAAGTTACGTTCTTCGTTGGAAGGGGCTTGTCCCAACTGCAGCGCGGGAAATTTACCAGTGGATTTTTCCGCTCTGTTCTTTTTTTGTGTCGGCGAATGAAATAGCTTCGTAGTAGTTGAACTCCCGTCCGACGCGCCGTCGGACACCATTCGGAGCGCGTATAATTTGCGAGGTGTCAATCAGTTTTTCGTGCCAAGAATTGCGCGTCTGATTCAAATTGTTGCAAATGAAACAAGTCGTCCTTCGCGACTTAACTGAATTCCGCGGGCAAATTTCTTGAGCAAAGCTCGACTAAGAATGCGAAGGTCGATTTGTGGCAAGTCTATTAATTTATGATAAATGGATACTGATCCTCAAAGAAAGATTTACATCGCTTTCAGCTCTCGAACCCTTTAAAGGCATACAAATCTTCTTAAGGACCTTTTCTTTCCATTTCGACATCTTTAAAGTCGTGTTTACATTTTGGTAATGGAAAATAAACGTCTAAAAAATAAGAGTGTGGAGTACAGAAGCGGCCCACATGTGTTTGAAATCTGATAGTCTTCTCCGAGTGACAAACCGGTTCCCTCTTTGTGCGTTGTCGGACCCTACTCACTGCTTTTCCTCACTTATTTACAGTCATAGTTAAAATTTAATAATTTATTTAAAATTAAGTCGACTTAGTGAGTAGGAGTCAAAAACTTTTATTTGCCGGCAAATAAATTACTTTTGGTACGATTTTTGCTGCTCGCCTTGCCTAGTTTCCGCCAATCCATTATAACTACCAGGAGTCTTTGCGCCTATGACGTCCATATGAAAATGGTATCTATGCATAGGCGTACGAGGGGGAGGGGCTGGGCAGCCCCCCCCCCCCCCCCCCCTCCCCCCGGTCGTAAAAATATAGTATTATTCCGGCAAAACTGGGCGACTTTTCGGGCACCACAGACACAATATGATTCAATTTCTTAATTTATTTGTTTTTATTTCGTAACTCACATTACTGAGCTCTATACTACATCGATCATGTCATTCATGTGATAGCTCCATTAGATGCTCACCGCGTGAGCAGGCATAGAACGACAAATTTGCGTTGTGGTCCGCCAAGCCGTGTGGGAATGATAAAGTAGACCGCGCAGGGATTGAAACTAAGGGCGCGTTTCTTTTCTACGTATTCTGCCCATTCCAAAAACAGAAAACCTCAAACTATTGCACCTATTTCTCTCGTAAAATACCGGTATGGAAAGAAGTAGTTACTTTGACTATGTGTATCTGGAAAAATGTTCGTGTGTGAGAATGTAAACAACATAGTTTTGTTAGCGCATTCTGATTTCAGAATGATCAGAATATGTCCCAAAAACGCGTCTTAAGTATAACATTTGGCGACCATCTTGTATGCGTGGTTGGTATCTGGTCGTGGTCGATTAAAATAGTATGTCTTCGTTGAAGTCTCGTAAAAGATCTTATCGGTACCGTGTGAAGTGCGAAGAATGCGAGATGTAGAAGCTCATTCCCGGATCGTTCACAGTGGTAGAAAAGTAAAATGTCAGCGAGTGTTAGAATTATCTTCATCACGAAAAATAAACATGACGTCACGAGTTTCATTCGGGCAAATAAAGTTCAGCACCCCCGACAAAATTTTTCCCATACGCCGATGCTTTTATGTTGAAGATTTTGAAATTCAAAAACAAAATGATTTGCAAGCTAAGAAGAATAGCTTACCGAGCTCTTCTGCTCCGTCACAGTTATTTCGTTTGTCCAACATAACTGTTTGTAATTCAAGCCATCAAAGTGTTGGCAAGGGGGAGTGTCCTGCCATTTAAAAGCGTCGCTCCGTGTTTAAAGTGTGCTGTTTGATTCTTACATCCCATAAAAGTAAAGCGATAAACCGCAAGGGATTTGTTTAAGAGCACCAGCAAAAGGATCGTCAAAACTGAAACGAACCTCAATTTCAAATTATAATATAATTATAATTTAAATTATAATTAATAAATTAATAATTAATATTTAATAATTTAAATTATATTATAATTTAAATTACGATAAAATATAAGTTTTAAAAATGAGAAAAGTTTCGGGTCGGTTTTCCTGACTCATGGCTCTAGGTCCTTATCTGTATCGAAATGGTGATTTGTCGACCAAGAAGAAGCAGAAATTCAATTACACCATACAATGATCAAAATAGCGATATTTTCCGTTAAAGGTGTTAAAGTACTTGTCGCACTTTAACGGACAAACTATCAAATACATTAGATAACAACTATCCGAACAAGCTCTGCGATCGTAGCACGCACACCACCTGTTGTTTGCGTGAAGACAGTTAAAACTGACGGGTGTTAGCCGCTAAGAGATATTACGCCTACTTCAAGAGATAATTTGTTAAACAATAGAGTTGCTTTATTGCTACTATATGGTCAGTACATCATAAGCACATTGCTCTTAGCTATTGCCAATTTATAATTTCATGTTGACAGATTGTTGCACAACAACCAGCTGGGGGTATTGAATGAAGGCGTTTTTAACAAAACCACTGAGCTTGAGTGGCTGTAAGTGTCATATTACTGTTAGCCGTAAAACAATAGTTTATTTATAATCACGGGTATTAGGACATATAGTACTACAGGATTCTGATTAATGTTGGGGCGAATTATTTAATTTAGCAAAATTCAGAAACAGAAAGATTTGTACCCTGAAAAGAAACGTTTTCCGAGTCCCCATGTTCGAAAAAATGGCAGATAACAACTGTCCCAACAAGCTTTGCGATCGTAGCACGCACAGCGCCTGGCGTTTGCGTGAGGACAGTGAAAACTGACCGGTCTTACTCTGATTGCGCCTACTTCAGCGGATAATTTATTGGACAGACACTTGCACTATTTCTACTAAATGGTCAGTACATTATAAGCAAATCACTCTTAGCTATTATCGATCTATAATTTTATGTTGACAGGACCTTGAACAACAACCAGCTGAAGGTATTGCATGAAGGAGTTTTTGACAAAACTACTAAGCTTGTTTGGCTGTAAGTAGACATGATGTATCTATTTAATCACGGATATTGAAATACACTGCAACAGAATCAGTATAACAATTATATTAAAAAAGCAATAATCACTTCGTTGTCTTGTTTTAGAAACTTGAACAAAAACCAGCTGCAGGACTTACCTTCAGACGTTTTTAAGAAAAATATCGATCTGAGACGACTGTAAGCAAACCCTTTAGCTTCGGTTATCGTACTGGTATTATGTACAGAGGCGAGTTGCCTAAAAGTCAATGAATGCATTCAGTGGCTACATAATTCTCAAATCCTTTATGTTACGACACCCGCACAAGCTATTTTTAAGAGATTTTAAATGATATGGACACTAAAATATTTGCAGAATCAATCTTTCATGCATAAAGAAACTCTCAAAAATCTACGATTTTCTTGTTGTAGACTTACAGAGGAGCGGTTTCAGTTAATGATTAACTTAGTATGTGAAGGCAATTCACTTTATTCTCCATTGTGTTAGCAGAAAAAAAGAAAATGAAAACCAGGAATATGTTATTGAGGAACAAAGGGACAAATATATAGTTTGACCATCACAAAATTGTTTATTAAGCTCACGTTTCGGTCTGGTGGCTAAAGCTGGGCTTACCGAATCAACAACAAAATCTACATCATTTGCCTCTTCCCACTAACCTATGAGAACTTGTGTAAAATTGGTTTCTAAAATGGTCCCCATTTCATGGCAAAAGGCCATTGGATTTCTTGAAAATCACAATTTTGTAGTTGCACCTCTCTATGAGATGTTGAAAAGTGAAATATTTCTGTCATAGGGAAGTTAAGCGCGTTTGTTGTACGATCGTCACAATATTTCTGTTTGCCATTTTGTTTTTCGTTTCGTTAAGCTTGGTTCCTACTAGCGACGTAAGCGACGTAAGCGGAATCGTAAGCGGAATCGGAATCGCAAGAACCTTACGATCTAGTGGAAATCAAAACGACGGAAGCAGAAGCGGAATCGAAAGAAAAGGGAAACCTTCTGATCCTTCCGATTCCGATTCCGTCGCGCTTCCGATTGCGATTGCGACTCTGTTTTTTGATTTCCACTAGAACGTAAGGCTCCTTACGCTTCCGACTCCGACTCCGCTTCCTATTACGTCGCTAGTGGGAACCAACCCTTACCCAGTAGCAGGTGCACATTTCTGTAAGCGATTTTTGAGATTTTTACTCTCCCCTCCCCGGTCAGACATGGTGATAACTTGAGCACTCCATTCAAGATAGCACCGCACCAGAAACAAAGCTACCTGGCCAAAAGAAAGAAAGAAAGAAACAAACAAACAAGATAACAGCCGAGGCATGAGGTTTAGGTTTAGGAACCAGAATTCCAAATAATTTAAGAGTGGAAATCATACGTGAATTGCGTTGATGAGGATAAACAATGGCTTTACCCACCTACCAGCACTTTCTTTAGAAAGGAAAGTGACATGTTAGCTCAGTTTGTCTTACAAATTGGCTTGGTAAAAACAATTAAAACACAATACTAACAAGCAAGGCCGTGTTTTTTGTATTGAGGAAGTAGGGTAGTTTTGCTTTTGTTCAGTTAGCCGCTATGGCTCAGATAGAAAAGGATATTACCGGAAACGCTCCTTGTGGAAGGAATACGGTATAGTATCGCGCAAAAATAATTCTTGACAAAACAGTGAAAACAAGAGAAAATTTACAAGTGCCTTTTATAAAATGCCTGTCAAAATGTAGCTGCCATTGCAACGTCACCTCGTATTCACTAAAAAAGCCCTTAATCAATCAAAATGAAGGTGTATGATTAAATTCACTAGAAAGGTTTTTCAATCTGTTTCTTTGGGATGAAGAACATTCGGAAACCTATATTTTGACACCCCAAAACAAATTTCGAGAAAATGATCGACCTGAAGGTACTCTGCAACTTCAATGTTTTATTTCCTTTAGCTAGAACTGCAGAATAGCAGACGTGTACCTTAAGGAAGGGAAATTTCGCAACTATCCACTTTGAAAGGAATTTCCCAAGATTTGAAAGTGTGTTCAACCAGCGAATTAATCATCTGATCTTGTAGATGTAAAGGGAGCTGAAACGCCTCTACAGAAGATTAATAATCTCATTGTAAACTCTTATTTTTATAACAACCTTTCAAAATTAACGTTATTTATATCAACGTTATTTGATATCAACGCTGGGATTGGACAATATTTTTTAAAATCTTGTCCAATAAGAATGTGCCAAGAACATAAAGTGGAATCCTGATTTTTCGAATCTCCCGATTATTCGAACCAAAACTCGTTTCCCTTGTATTTGATTTCAGTCAATGCCACCTTGGATTTTTCGAACTCCCGATTTTTCGAACCAATTTCCGTTTACCTTGGAGGTTTGAAAAACTGGGATTCCACTGTACTTAGGTTGAGATATTGTTAAGAACATCTTTACTTTGTCCTGTTATATATATATAAGAATAAAAAGAATAAAATAATATGTACTAATTTGTTCATGGTAAATAAAGTCCAACTGAGACCAAAATTTAACGTACAATTTGTTTTACTGACGCCTGTCAATAACACGCGAGCTCTGAAGTTTAAAGCCCAACTAAGGTTTACGTTTTGCGCTTCCGTCAATCATAATTATGGCGAGAAACATTGGACCCAGAAAACCGAAACTAACAGAATGGATCGAAATCCATCAATCGCGACCTACAAACATGCCTTCTAATTTTCGGGTCCCCCTCCCCCCCAAAAAAAAAAAAAATAAATAAAAAATAATAATAATAATAATAATAATAATCATAAATAAATAAATAAATAAATAAATAAATAAATAAATATAATAATAAGCCCGTTCAGTCCCGGATCAGCCTCATTTCAAAAACGAGACGTTCTTGCATGTAAGAAGAAAAGGTTGGTTATCCTTTTGTATTCTATCGTATTGTATATCGTATAAGAATTCCGTAAACGATATTTGGACCACAAGATGAGCCCAAAACATTTTCTCTCCCAGAGGCAATAATCGTATTTACGTTTTCCTTATACGGCAACCCAGAGTGTTCGTTTAAACACCGGTCATTTAATTTGATTTCTAACTTAGGAACTGGTTCTCATAGAATCGGTCTCATTTATCGAATGCTGTAACTTGTCATTCAGAAACCAATAATAAAGAAAATGAAATGTACCACCACGTTGTTATTAATTATTAATTCATTTATTTATTTATTGACAGGAACTTGAATGACAATCAGCTAAAGTTATTGCCTCGAGGTTTTTTTTACAACAACACTTTACTAGGAAAACGGTGAGTACACGCAAACATTTCCCAGCTCAATCTTTTTCACAAATCCCAGCAGTGACATTCAAGAGAAATCCCAGAGTATGAATTTTTTTTGGGCTATAACAAAAGACAGTTTTTTTTTTTTAACGGGGTTAACCATTTTAATTTATTGCTGTTAACCCGCGGACGTACAAGTGGGGGGGGGGGGGGGGAAGGGGGGGATTCTCCGATATTTTCGAGACCGTTTACGGTTAGTACATGCCGTCTATAATAGCTGTACGTTTATTCTTTGAACACATTTTGGTAAAGCTTGGCGAGAGCCGGTTGCTATGATAACGATCGAGATATGACGTCATAACTAGCATGAGGTCAAGCCATTTTTAGATAAAAATGTGTTTTTTTCACCTGTTTTCGATGAAAAAACACATAAAATGTCACCAAAAGTACCGAAATGTTTAATAGTATGTTATTTTGCAACTCTAGCAAAAATCTTTGCAATTTCCGCATTTTCCGGTTAAATTTGAATTTTTAGTAAAATCCATGATGGATGACGTCACGGATCACCACAGCACCACAACCATTATATTTACCTTATCTTGTAGCGCACATCAAAGGCTATCTATTAGACGTAAAATATTTTCGAAATATTGCAACATCGCAAAAATCCCAGGGGAGGTTGCAACACCCCACCCTCCCCACCCCCCCCCCCCCCCCTTGTGAAACGGTGGGGGTATAAGTTTGCGTGTACGTCCGACGGTTAATATATGCAGTATTCAAGGATACTGTTGATATCAGTTAAAAACTAACATATCGTTTTGAAGGGGCTTATTAATAAGCCTATGTGCATTATTTAGTTGTTTCTGTCTGCCCCGGTGCTTCGTAGCTGAAAACCCTTTTCTTTGTGCGTGTTTCTTTTTTACTTGATGACGAGAATCAACCGCAAGTCACGCAGTGGCTAAGAACTTCTCGTCGTCGCGCACACGCTCTGTTGCTGTTTGTCTTTATTAGAAGATGGATCGTCTTTCCCAATACATTTAACATCACTGTTAGAGGCTAGATTCAGATGATGTAATATAGGTAGAGTTAAATAAGATAAAATCTATTATATAAGGTTAGATTTAGGTTTATAATAATTAGGTATGTTTAGATAAATAATTTTTATTGGATAGTTTGTGATTATAATGTATAAGGTTGCTTTTAAACTTTTTATAATTATTGTATGTAGTAGTCCATGGCTCACTGGAAGAGCATTTTTAAATGAAAGTGACCCCGTGTTTTTTTTTAATAAAGATGATGATGATGATGATGATGATGATGATGATGATGATGATGATGATGATGATGATGATGATGATGATGATGATGATGATGAAATACACGGCCCCTAAAAAAAAGCCCAAAATAAACTCCCTCGTATTCAAAGAAAAATTGCGTAGATGCAGGGCTGAATTGTCGATCGCGAAACCATTCTTCGTTGGATTCTTGTGAAGTTTTGCGCCCTGTTTTTTTTTTCTCGGTAAACCGCATTACCACTAAAGAAGGAAGAATGTGAACCTAGCCTACATACATGCAAAACACACAGTCTACCTGGCCGGCGCAAAAAAATTCGCAACAGGAGTGCGACGGCCATGTCTGTTTATCTTTTTTTCTTGACTCGAGTTTTTAAAAGTCACGCGGGTGAATTCGAACCCAGTCTGCGCGCGCCAAAAGAACTATTTTGAGCCACGTTAAGTGCATTTTCCACTGTTTGAAGAACCGCAGCGCCAAAAGATTAACAAAACTCCCCGCGTTGCGTTACCTATTACGTCATTTTCACTCCTATTTACCATAGAAATGAGCCAATCAGCGCGCGGGAATTCGCACAGCTCCGACCCGTGTCGTGCTGGCTGGACAAAAAACGTATATCCGTTATGAAAGCTGTCCGCACAAATGAGACTGTACGTGACAAGTCACCCAGGAAAAAAGACTTGCATTTTAAGAACCGGCGCGTCGCCAATGTGGCGACGTCCCTATTACAAAGTGCGAGCGGGGTAAAGTATTTCTCCTTCTGCTCGTTCGTTCGTACACAGACCACTGTTGATGCAACAAATTTACAGCAACGACAGCTGTTTTCATTAACTTGTTTAATCTTTCAATGCTGAACTCTTGCCAAGTTACCACTGATTTTCAAAATGGCAAATGACTTTCCATTTCATGACTGTATGTCCTCGGTTTTTTACTACTTATAGATGGTTTTCACTTACGTGACCTTCAGTCTTGTGGGACTCAAATGACAACGGCCATGGCGGCTATGTTGGTGCACATAACAAAAGAAGTACATTAAAATTCTTTTGTAGGTGTGTACCAACATGGCCGCCGTGACGTAATGTGAAAACCACCTATAAGAGGGAGTTGTAATTGTTTTTTTTTAAAACGTTTGAAAATTGAAAAGGTCACCATTTGAAAATATTCACGCTGTCGTCTCGAATTTTAAAGAATCGCTAATTTTTAAGTGATGTTATATGAATAAATTGCAAAGCAATGATTTTCATTGATGTATATTATGGACAGGTAGAAATCCATGAAGGTTTCATGTAAAAAAATAACCAAGTTTTCATTGATGATCAAACAATGGAAATAAAATCTTTGAACACGAATGTAGCGCGTCTCCAGTCAGAATATTTTTGGCCAACTGCGCACGCAATTTTTAACCAAACACAGACTGATTTTTGAGACGTCAATACGAGTTTATATTGACGTCTCAGACTACGTTTACACTAGAGAAGATTTTGGTACAGGATTCGTTTTGCCGTTTACACGCGGATGGGTGAATCCGAAATAAAAACGTCCCGGTTTGGTCGCGTCTCCAGAGATTTTGAATCCGAAATCTAAAGTGAAGACTTTGCATCAGATTACTGTTAAATCCGCAATGTTTTGTTGTGTAAACAATTGTTCCAATGAATCCGGATACTTTTTCGCCTGCGATAACACGAGTTTGCGGTAAAACCAAAATGGCGGACGTAGTCATGTTGATAGCAGTAGCTGGCTGCCTTATTCTGTTGCAGGCACAGAAGATCTAGTTTGCTACTGCCGTATTCCTGAGAAAACGTAAGTTAATGATTCAAGTGAAGTTAACGTAGACCACAGTTTGCCGGATCAGACGGTGACGATGGCAGGACCGAAGACCTCCACGTTTTCTGGGTAAGACCCAAAGAAAGAAAAAGAAAGAAAACTTCAGAATGTCTCGCAATAGGGACCTTAAGCATCGACGACGAAATAGGACGACGACGCCGACCGGAAGTGAAATTTTCCCGCGTGAACCTTCTGGGCATGCGTTAGATAGTCAAAACGTTGTCCAGCCTTCGTCGACGACGAAATTCAGGGAGGTTTGCCGTCGTCGCTAAAACGCAAGTATAAAACTATAATTTTTGCGTGTAAATCACTATTTTTCCTACTTGTCATTCAGTACAAGTAGAAATATATTCTTTGTGGATTAGCGGAATCCAAATGTTAAGCACTTTGTCGATTTCTTCGCCTGCTAACTTGAATTTACTTTTCAGGTTCGGTTTGTCTGAAAACCTGAGTGATGGCGGAACAACCAGTCGGAAAGACAAGTAAGCTTTCCTCTGAGCTATCTTCCGAACCTGTTAGATTAGATGCTGTTCGTTCCCTGACGGGTTATGTTTACTTGCTCACTCTAGGTTGTACTATAGGTTAAATGTTCATTTTTTCGTGCTGAAATTTAATAATTTCCCATGTTGTTTTTAGCCGCTAGTAAAGACAACTTTCCAGTGGACTCAGCTGGAACATGATGTGGCTATGAGGAGCCCTGAGAAAGGACAAATATGGGAGAACATTGCAGCAGCCGAAATTTAGCGTAACTGCAAGTCAAAAGCTGCTCGAGATCGTTATTCACTTTTAACTTCAAAACAAAAACAAAAGCTGCGCGACGAACTGGAGAACTGCCTCCAACATCGAATAATACTGGTCGTAAAGAACAATAAATTTGCCATCATCGATTAAACCATCGTCATAGCTTATAAGATGCAAGTACGGAGGTCTTTGAATGCCATAACAAGACTGTAACAAGACAAAGTTCTTCGCAAAGAAAAAGTCGTCGTCTATCTGGGAAGCTGCACTGCTTAAACTTCGTTTTCCCCGCCGAAAACGAAACCCTTGGCCCAGTCTGCCTCGGTTGCGAAACGTCGTCGTCGTCCGTTTCGTTGTCGATGCTTAAGGTCCCTAATACCTTTATGACACCGTGAAGATCTTAGACCCCTACTTGAGAGAAAGTCAACCTGCTTGCTAACCGTTCCCGCATGAATGTCCTAGTATTTATCGATGTGTGTAAACGGTTGGGAATCCGAATACCTTTAGTATAAACGCCTGCGAATCCGAATACCCTAAATTAAATAAACCCGGAAACATTTATCCGGAAAAAATATCTTTGGTGTAAACGAAGTCTCAAAAGCAAGCAAAAGCATCTGAGAATCGTGATACTATCCCAGATCTTGCATTACAGCCTGTTTTCTTATTTTGCTCTCATCGCAATCGGGAGCGCATTTCGTGTCGTAGCATGTTCTATTATAGCGTCATAACGTATTCTCCGCGACGGTTTTGCATATTTCTCACGGTCGTATCGCGCTTTGTTCCAATTCCTTACAATTTCCTATTTCGCCATGAAAGGCAAAGTGGGAATTTTTGGTTAGCAGAATTGAAGATATGAGATGTGAAAAGAAACGCAGCGAAAAGAAAAAGCCCAATTACGAAAAAAAAATAGCTTACTCGAAAGCATTTAGTGCTGACACCAGGGCGTGGTTTAGGTCAATTTCTGCGACCCCTTCAGTTGTATTTTCATTTCTCTGAATATTCTCACTTGCCTTTTTCTCTCGTTTGTTTTCCCGAAAATTTCGAAACATTTTCATTCTTCAGTTTTGCGTTTGAAGGCTTGAGCACGCTACCTAAAACAATCAAAGGCTCCAATCAAAGGCTCCTATGAGCCAACTCGTGAATATGGAATCTGTAAATTTTACAGATGAAGAGCCACCTCTCAGTGGAAATACTGTAATAAAGTCATTATTATTATTATGCAGTAAAACTATCTGTATGCACAGTGTTATAAAGCAACACAGGGCGCATTGCGTAACCTGTGCGCAAGAGCGAAACTTAAAAAATAAATAAATGAATAAGTTACTGAAACCTTATATCTACAAATCTATAATTATTGTGATTATTATTATTATTATTATTATTATATTATTATTATTATTATTATCTTCTCATGACGCTTACGCACTGGCAGATGTTATGCCGCATTTACAACAAAGGAGCAAGCCATAGCCAATGGCTAAAGGTCCTTTGGGTCATTCCTTCTTGTTTAGTTTTCTAATACCTTTCTTAGGATCCTTGCTGTTCCTAGCAGGGCTGTTTTCTGCAAAAGTCCTGTCTTGATAACAATCCCCAGCTTCG
>JAJGOT010000509.1:62500-77500 GCA_022457155.1 Cladopsammia gracilis | reverse complement strand
TTTGTCTTGAATTTTAATTCCGATGCCAAATTTGGACATCATTTATGACGTCACAATAGCAGTCAAATGGGATGAAATAATCACCAATCAATAGGTAATTTATCCACCTACTTTCCTTCCAAGTTTCGTTAGATTCGATGCCGTTCCCTATCGTAAAATGCATCTCACAACGACGACCATTCCTCTTGCAGTTTCCAAATCATTGAATAAGCGTAGTCAGTTTACAAATAAGCGTGAGGGGTTCCCTATGATCACTGAGGCTAAGCTTTCTGTTCTTTTACAGAGAAGTCAAAGAATGGATAAGTAAACAAATTTAAAACCTTACGTCACCCAGTTCTCAACGCGTATTTGTGTCACGCTAACACATGCCGTGATTTTGTTTTTAATTTTATGTTTCATACTAAGTTTGAAGTCAAAGAATTGAAGAGTAAACAGACATAAAACGATGAAAACATCTTAGCGTGACATAATTAAGCATTGTGTGAAACTGGATTACCTGTTTTTGTATTAAATGATTCGCATACCTATCTGATTAACTGAAATGATAGGATCAGTTATTTATATCTTTATTAAGGTGGCTTACTACAGTTTATAGGGGTCACCAGATGCTTCCGATAATATCGATCACAGGTAACCATTTGTGGGAGCAAGCAACAATTACAAAGTCAGAACCATCGTACAAGACAGTGGATGTTTGTAATTTCACCATCCTCTGGTTAGAAGTGGCTTAAAACAAACGACCGAGTGGTTGTCAGAAGACTGGGTTCTAATTCTATGAGGACGTTTTACTCAAAAATCACCCGTACGACCCTACCTCAAAATCTTACCATTTAAACTTTGGATAAAAAATAAACGTTCTTACAAGTTAAAACAAAATCTCTAAGAGAGTTTTTCGCATATCAACGAAAATATCAAAAATAGGAATTTCGAAAAATATTTTAAAATCTGTCTTACAGATTTTGAAAAAAAATTGTCTGCAGATCAATGTTGATGTATATTTAAAAATATCAAAATTTGAGCATAGGTCGTACGGCTAGATTTCGAGAAATTCACGACCAAAAAAGAACCTTTCGTACGATCTCCGAGCATGCGCAGTACTGCGTACACCACGGCCATTCATTATCTGCGCGCGCGGCTGCACGCGCATTACTAACTGCGCGCACGAGGTCAGAGCTTCGGTGTTGTTTGCTCGCGCGGTATTGCTTGCGTGGCACGCGCGCGTAAGGAAATTTATTGTCCCTCAAAACTGTGTTCGGCCACCTTAACCCTCGGACGTACAAGGGGGGGGGGGGGGGGGGGGTGGTGGTGGTTGCCACCCCCTTAAGGTTTTTCTCCGATATTTTCAAGACCATTTAAGACTAGAAATACGTGTCTCGCAGAACCTCGCGAAGCTCGGGGGGAGGATGCACTGCAAAATTTTAGCGATGTGGGCCTTTTTGAAGTTTGTGAGTGCTATCTCCCAAAATTAACCTGTTCCCTTTACGTACTTCTGTAGCTGTTGTTCTATGTACTGTGTATCAAATAATTGCTAATTCAATTCACTATTCGCTTGAATGGTTGAGATTGCAGGAGTTAATAGGATACAGGTCATGAGAATTACGAAATTGATTACAAAAGTTAAACATGAATATTCAAGATGAAGCAAAATATTCTTTGCAAATATCATAAGCAATGTATGCGAGAAAATCAATAATGATCAATTTACAGCATGTACTAAGAGCTACTAAGACAATAGTTTCCGGTGTTTGAGTACTAATTTTTTATATTGAAAAATATCCTCTTATGATCTGCGTGTCAGTTGTTCAGCTACTTGAAATCTTTTTTTTTTTTGAAAAAGGTAGATTAAAGAATAATTTATGGAGGGTTGTATATAAGCTTAAGATTGCTTGCCTTTAAATGTAGGTTGTTTCAATTGAAGAGCATTAAAGAGCGGATTAAAGTGCGGTGATTTGAGCTAGATTTCTAGCTTAATCGTTCTTCTTCTTTGAGCCTTTCCTGTAATCAGTGTTTGCTCTCGTTGCGTCTATAAACAGAATTCAGAATTCTAATGGAGGCATTTGGTCAGGCTGTTCGAAGTCTTTGTAATCGATGCTGTCGTTGTTTCTTCGTTGCTCAATCGCGTTGAATTTCAAGTCGCCGTTCTCGCTCCAGCGGAGTTTCGGTGGTTAATCTTCTCGAGAAAGGATTTCAAGCCACCTGTTCAATCCAGCGTTGTTGTATTTGCTGTTCTTTCTCATTTGCATCAGAAATTGGTCGTGTTTCACCGAGAGCAGGGCGGGTTGGAAGCCTATCCCATGATGCAACGCAACGTGTTACCGGCGACATTTGAAGCGAATAAACAAACTTTTTGTAAAATCTCATATTTCGGTGATTTTGCCGGTAGTCTCATTTTATGGTTTTAATTATGGGAGACTTGGGAATCAGAGAAATAGTTCGTTGGTAACAGAAAAGAACTAAAATGCAAGAATTTCATTTATATTTCTAAGTTTAATCCTCGTTTCTCATCCTTAGAAAATATCATTTTCCGCTCGCAAGAAAATGGCGAACATCCCCGAAGATACCAGGAAAGTGCAGTTGTACCTCCTTCTTAATCGAAGCATCACAAGCATTTTAACATTAATAACGTATTCCTTAATATCATAACGACTTAAAACATCAGATCCCTCCAGATCCCTCCAGGTTTTTCAAGCTGAATAAAACCATCAAAAGTGTGGGTACTTTCAGTCAATGCTTTGAATTGACGGCGAGCTGATTTAGGAAATTCGCGCACGTTTGCAGAGTTGAATATGAAAATTCTTTGAGGAATAAAACGAATTTAGACCGAAGCAAGTTCAAGTAAATGAGTATAAAAAGGGTTACATTGTATTTCCAAAAACCGTCTTGAACAAAGGTTATAGCGGAAAAAATCTTGGCAAATGCGTAAAGTGCTGAAAGCTCAAATCAGTACAAAACACGTAGCAAAATTAAATATATGCGCGCGCTAATATCGCGCGTACAAGCTAGCTGTACGCGACAGTTACAGTTTTTCCTGTCGTTGACATCAGAACTACTGTGTCTAGCTAAAACCGTGGATAAAACAAATAGCTATTAAGAGAAGAACTTTTTTCCCAAAGGTTTTCAGTTTTTTAGAGCACTTATTTGGTTAACACAGTGCAAGAGTGTCGTCATATGCGTGGACAAGCAGTTGGATGCTTACGCGTTCAAGCGCGCGCAAATTTCGTTTGTCGTGTCATCCTTCAAACAAATTTTCGAAAGCATGTATCTGTTCGTTGCAAGAGAAGTTTTCTGAACATTGCAAATCCTGACAAAAGAAGACCGACAGACAAGAGGCCTTGAAAAGGGTGTCTTGACAGCCACTGCTTGCCTCGGCGATCACTGGCAAATGCGAGGTCACGTGATGAGACATTATGGGATAGGCTTCCAAGCCCCGGCCGCCGCCATGAATAAACGTGAGAGCGCGCCATTGTCAGCGGTCACGATTTTTGTTGCTAGGCAACTGCACGACATCTTCAGTATATATATATATATATATATATATATATATATATATATATATATATATATATATATATATATATATATATATATATATATATATATATAAACTTTTCGCTCGATTGCGCACGGCTCAGCTCCCGAGACCCGAGCACCCGAGCGGCCTTCGGCCGCCAAATTTATTAACCTCGCTACGCTCGGGCCTTCGGCCCTCGCTTCGCGAGGAATTAGCACATGTCGTTTTCAGTAGCTGTTTATTTATCCTTGAGACACATTTTGGTAAAGTTTGGCGACAACCGGTTGCTATGGTAACGAGATATGACGTCATAAGTAACATGTGGTCAAGCTATTTTTGAAGAAAAATGCACGTTTTTCACCTTTTTTCAGCGAAAAAACATATAAAATGCTACCAAAAGCATCAAAATGTTTAATTGTATGTTATTTTACAACTCTAGCAAGCAACAACCCCCCCCCCCCCCCCTTGTACCACGGTTGAAGTATACGTTTGCGTGTACGTCCGAGGGTTAAGTCTGCAATAATAGGTCATGGATAAAGATCCAAGCTTTTTTGAGAATGTAATTCTCTCTGTTGGAATTATAGTTTCTTTAATTTTTTTTGTTCACTTCTTTACAGTCTATTCTGGGTTTATTAGTTGTATCTCAGAGCTACATGTTGCATGCAGTATGAGTTATTTGAATCTCCAGCCTGATGTTTTATGTAGCTAATACTCATCTGTCAGTTTTTGGGGGCGTGTGGACGGCGACAGAGCCAGAACAATGGCGCTTATTTTTTTCCTTCCCTCCCATCGCGTGCCTCGCGCTTCGTGACTTCTGGTCCAACATTCCCTATTAAAATATAAAAAGGGCGTTCTATATTTACGAGTTGGCTCATAGGGGCCTTTGATATTGTATATATTTTATGTTTTACATCGAAATATCTGTGTGGGTACTTTGTATTAAAACTGAGCTTTATGCGCTAAACTGTCCAACTTCTTGAGTGTGACCTCAAACTAGTAGTTGCCACCATTTTCTAATTTTGTTTGGTTTGGTTAGGTCTTCTCGTCTTTTTACGGTCACACTCTCGCTTCCAGAAGAGTTTGATAAAGATCAAATGCAACCTGGGCTGTAAGTAAATAAACAATAACCCTTGTCGATTAACCATGATCTGGACCTAGTTGTTCAAATTTAGGATGAGCATATTATCATTTTGTTATGACAACGTTATTGCAATTAGGTGTACATATATATGTATATAATACAGTTTATATACTAATACCGGCCGGATCGTTGCCAAGCTGTTTTCGAACAACCAGACGCAAGCGAAAAAGGGATGTTGATGCAGCTATTTATCACCCGACTTATATATTTGAAATTAATTGAAGTTATGATCAGTAACTTTAGTGATCGATATTAGAAATTAATTATTTTTTTGCACTATAAATACTAGAGAGCTCTTCCAGTTAAAAGGACGTTTAAAAAACAAGAATACAAAAGTGCCGTATTACAGACACAGAGTAGGTATTAATTTTCTTTTTCTGGAACCAACTAAACTGTTCCTAATAAAGAGAAAGCATAAAGGAAAGACCGACTTACCGTTTGAACAGTTGACACGAAGTACTCATAAATTTAATCAACCTAATCGATCCTCATGCCAAATAAGCTTCTCTTCACCTAGATGTGATTTCTATAAACCTACTTTAAAAGTGCCTATAGCCCTTTAATCTCTACCCCGCACATTGAATAGTTAAATGGTGAAATATTTCTTGTTTTGAACGTAGCGTTATTGAGTTATAGAGATTTGAATTTACAAAATGCTAATTAGATGACGTCAACCCGGAAATCATTTATTATACAACTACTTGTTTTCACCTCCAAGTAATATTTTTTTATGAATCAATTGACTATCCACAGTTTATTTTTAGTATTTATCAAATTAATTATAATCCTCAAGTTGTAAACTGTGCATTGTAAATTGGCGTAGAAATAGTGGCAAATTCCCTGGTTGACGTCATCTAATTAGCATTTTGTAAATTCTAATCTCTATAACTCAATAACGCGAAATTCAAAACAAGAAATAGTGATACAAAATGATATTATACAGACCTATCTTAAAGTCTGCTACAAAATATAAACATATATACAAGACTAGTGAAGAAAAATATATCCATTGTAAAATTAAGGAGACATTATTGATTTAGGATTTAAAACCAGCTTTAAATGAAAATGTGGGTAGTGGGAAACTTTTTCTTTACTAGCCTTGTATATATGTTTATATTTTCTAGCAGACTTTAAGATATTTGATATGTACACTCGACGAGTTGGTGTACATATTGCTTTACGAGGTTCAACTGTACAAGCATTGAGCATCGAAAATGAACTTTCTGTAGGCACAGTACCGAATTACATCCTGAGTTTTATTTGGCGGCAAATTCTGAGAGTCATTTAGCGGGAATTCGTTTAATCTGTTTGAGCCGCTAAGAGAAGCACAGCGAAGTGGCAACGGGTACAATATTAACTTCAGCTCGCCTGAAGGCAAGCAAAGACCAACAAATAATAAAGGTAATTAAAAAAAAAAACTATTTTTTTTTTACTTTTGGTAGGTTCTTGTCCAACAACGATCTTACGGAGTTGCCTCCAGGCATTTTTGATAAAAATCGTCTTCTGAAGACGCTGTAAGTATTTTAACAAAACAAAGTGCAATTATTTTTGGAATATGGGGCGGAGAACGAGGACTCACACTGCACTGGAGGAATTTAATTCAAACAACAACAAGTTCATAATACCGATATTGAAGTCTTGAAGTTCATTATTTGTATACACATGGTGTCATTGGGTAATGTTGACCTTCTAGTTATTATTCGTTTTCACCTGACGTCATCACAATTCTAAGATCTAAACAGCTTATTATACACGGCTCTTCTTTTAACAGGTTCTTTACATCAGCAATAGTAATCGTCAGTACATTACATTGCTTTGGAGATATAGTAGTTTAAAAGTTTTGGTGGTGCGGCTGAGTGTATTTCAAGAATTTCTTAAAAATGCAAATTCGGCCTCGTTGTTGGTGTATCAAAGTGGTTGGCATTAGATCCCATCCGTCTGAACCACCTCGGACACCTTATTGAGACTTATATAACGGAGTAACTGGTTAGCTTTCAGTTGAGGTTGGGGTTAGCAGTTTACATAGTTAAATTTAGGCCTAAACAACCCATAAAGCTAGTTGGTACTCTGGTACGGTAGTCTATGTAAGCCTAAGCCTATTGTGGTCACAGGTTCAGTCCTGAATGGGATTTTAGATTTTCTTTTTTACACTTAAACACTTATTGTGTCGACATTACGTTATGTAATTCTCAATAAGTGTCCGAGGTGGTTTAGGCGGATGAGATCTAATGCTAACCTATCAAAGTAGTACACCAAAATGACGGGCGCATACAAAGTTCTCTGATTTTCTAAATATGATTTCCCCATTACTAGGTTATTAAACATCGTGGGACTTCACAAGTGTGCTAAGTGTGTTGTTTGTTGTCTCTGTTGTTTGTTATCTCCGTTGTTTGTTGTCTCTGTTGTTTGTTGTTTGTTATCTTTGTTGTTTGTTGTCTCTGTTGTTTGTTGTTTGTTATCTTTGTTGTTTGTTATCTTTGTTGTTTGTTGTCTCTGTTGTTTGTTGTTTGTTATCTTTGTTGTTTGTTGTCTCTGTTGTTTGTTGTTTGTTGTCTCTGTTGTTTGTTGTTTGTTATCTTTGTTGTTTGTTGTCTCTGTTGTTTGTTGTTTGTTATCTTTGTTGTTTGTTGTCTCTGTTGTTTGTTGTTTGTTATATTTGTTGTTTGTTGTCTCTGTTGTTTGTTATCTCTGTTGTTTGTTGTCCCTTTTGTTTGTTATCTCTGTTGTTTGTTATCTCTGTTGTTTGTTGTCTCTGTTGTTTGTTGTCTCTGTTGTTTGTTATCTCTGTTGTTTGTTGTCTCTGTTGTTTGTTGTCCCTGTTGTTTGTTATCTCTGTTGTTTGTTATCTCTGTTGTTTGTTGTCTCTGTTGTTTGTTATCTCTGTTGTTTGTTATCTCTGTTGTTTCTCTCAAATCCAGAAAAATAAATTGCTTGCGTACATGAAAACGGCCAATTACAAAAATAATGTTTGGTTTATATTATAATTATTTCCAAAGCACAAATGTGTAAATATCTTCTTAACTGGCTGAAAACAACCGTCTTCAACAAGGACGGTATAAAAAAAAGTTTGAAACTGCCGACGTAAATAAAACGATCTATTAATAGACACATGATCAATATTATCTTCTGGGATTCCCACGCTTACATTGCTTGCAACTTCGGGTTAATTTATTTTCCGAATTTCAGTTTACGTTGTAACAAAAACTGCTTATCATCCTGCGATTTTGATTACGTTTTGTAGGTGGTTGGAAGGAAACGAGTTTCAGGAGTTACCTCCAGGAATATTTGATAATAACGCTAAGCTGGAGATGATGTGAGTAGGGCTAGCGGCTACCAAAAAAATTTGATTTGGATTGGTTAGAGTATAGGCTTAAAACTGTCGTAGCCGAATTCATTAATTTATTATTTCTGTAACAATCTCAAACTTTTCATAATTTTTCGTGACTTAGTCATAATGTTTTTATTTTAGTTTTGTTATGTTATTATTTCAAAGGTAGGTAACTATTTTAGCCGACGTCTTGTTAAAAATAATAATTTGTTGTATGCTTGCACTTAAAGTGCCTATCACCCCTAGAAAGTTATTTTCAGAATCAAATCTATTTGCATTGAATAGTTGAATGTAAATATTTCTTGTTTTGAACGTCGTGTTAGTGAGTTATAGAGATTCGAATTTACAAAATGCTAATTAGATGACGTCATGGCGTCAACCCGGGAATCATTTATTCTTGTTTTCACCTCCAAGTAATATTTTTTACGAATCAATTGACTATCCACATTTTATTTTCAGTATTTATCAAATTAATTATCCTCAAGCTGTAAACTGCGCATTGTAAATTGACGTAGAAATAATGGCAAATTCTCGGGTTGACGTCATCTAATTAGCATTTTGTAAATTCAGATCTCTGTAACTCACAAACGGGACGTTTAAATTAAAAAATATTTTACCATTCAACTATCCAATGTACAAAGAGTTGATTCTGAAAATAACTTTCTAGGGGTGATAGGTAATTTAAGAGATCCATAATGTGTTCTAACAGATGTCCACCAAGTCTGCCACAGGATCTAAAATTTGCAATCCATTATTATATAAACTAATTTCGATTTTGAGGCGTCAATACTGCATTATATTGACGGCTAGTTGGAAGAAAATATATTCCGTATTGGGCGGAGTCGCGAAGCGACGGAGCCCAAAACGGAGAATATATTTTCTTCCAACGCCGTCAATATAATGCAGTATTGACGCCTCAAAATCGAAATTAGTTTTGTATCACGATTCAACTGTTTTTCGGGCAAAAAGAAAGCAAAACTGAAGATAACTTGTGCTGATCAAAGCTGAAATTCTTACTAGTAACGAGCTGACGTACACGACGTTTTGTACGCGTTATGATATTTTTGTTTTGCCAAAAAAGTTTCAAAAACACGAACTTTTCACGCTAAAAATTGCTCATTGAAATAGAACAAATTTGATACAACATCTTTTCGAAGATTTTTAAAGTCACAAACGTCGGAAAAATGAGTAAATAACGGAAACTTGCCGAGGTTTTAGCCCAAAACTTTTTTTCAAGTTATGATGGCGTGATAGCGCGCGCACAGCATAGCTCAATGTAAACAAACCGTTCAAATGAACAAAACCAGCTTTTAAACTCATCTTATCGTTAACTTTCGATAGAAAGGGTCGTTGCATTGAATACAGTGTTGTTTATATGCCAAACTTGGCAAAGTAATCAACATTTTTGCCCCTCCTTTGAAGATAATTTTAAATTTTGGTTTTCTACCCAAGGAACCCATTAAATTGCCGCGGGAAATTTTCAACCAATCACAGGCTGGTTTTTGAGACGACAATACGACTTTATATTGACGTCTCAAAAGCAGACAAAAGTATCTGAGAATCGTGATACTATAAAATATTGCGAGCTGTTACTCATTGATTATCGTATTACTTACGGAATAACCAATGACACAACGTTTCTCTTTCTCTTCCCGACACCACCCTCCCCCCATTTCCCCCTCTCATCTCCCCAACACGGTGAATTCCCTTCTTCTTCAGTCATGGGAGTGCGTCTGAAAGTGAGCCAGCGGTGGTTAATGTCATTAACGTAAAAAAGTACACCGAGAACCAACAATTTTTTTTTAGCCTTTTACTGAGAAATTTATTTTGAAACATCTGTGATGTGACATGTACAGGCTTCTCTTTATGACATACTTTATAAAGTATGGTCCAAGTCAGGAGTATGTCCAAGTCGAATAATAGGATTCAAAATTCCTGAAGGTGTGAAAAAAGAAAATGTAAAAATAATTTGAAAAGCAATTTTTAAAAAAGATCACGTTGCTTTTTAATTTGTAAAACATGTTTCGATGTGACCCACATCTTCGTCAGTTACAAAGATCGAGTGTTGAAACATCGTTAGAACTAGGTTATAACAACCTAAAGAAGCATGTATAATTAAATATGATTACATTCTCTCACATCTTTAAACATCTACAATGCTCGGAACCTTACCGCAAATCTTGTTCTACAGATTGCTTTGAAATTCTCGATTTTGCCTTTACGAAATTTCAACTCAAACTCAAGGAGGCTATGCACATCAACTGGGAAAAGCCCAAAATAAATCAACGAACAACACGACGTCTATTAAACACTTACGCTTTAGGCATTATTATTATTTACGCCTTCTTTCTTTGTTATTAATTTATGTCATCATAGTTAATTATGCGTGCTTCTTTGGGCTGTTATACGTTCTAACGGTTTTTCAAACAAACACTCTTTGTAACTGACGAATATGTGAGTCACATCGAAACATGTTTTACAAATTTAATTAAAAAGCATCGTGATATTTATAAAAATTACGATTTATTTGCTGCTTTCTCGAGCAATTTGAAAAACGTGATTTTAATGGTCACTAATGTTCGTTATGTATTTTTTAATGACACAGCCTTTTGAACGGTAACAAGCTGAGGCAGTTGAACGAAAGTGTGTTTCATCGCTTGAAGAATCTGACGCATTTGTGAGTGAATATTTCTTGCTTTGTTTTTATCGAAATAAACTTTAACTTAGTCAGCAGAATGCTTAAAAACCTCGATGAAAATAGGTGCGATGGTGACAAAAGAAAACAAAACATTCTGGCAGGAAGCTGTATACAGCTTGAACTCGTGACGTCTCTAGCACGCACACTCGTCATACAAAAATGCACTTGTTGTATAAAACACGAAACCTGCCGGAATTAAAATCCCAAAGCAATAGACGGCGAACAAATATCAAACGGTCCTATCCGTCCACAAACGCCTTGCAAGATCTTCAAAACACTAACGCTGTATTAAATTATTCATTCCTCTTCACGAGCAGCACACGAAGACATTTTGCCGCCATCTTGAATTTAAGAGCCATACCACCTGGTCGCTTGTCAACCAATCAGACGTTTTCCGCCAGTGAGCAAATATATGCTTGGAAAAATTTGTTGGCAATAATGGACCAAAAAAATTAAAAAAAGATTAAAGGCTGCAATGAACCAATTTGTTAATACGAAACGCTATATGAATAGAAGAACTGGTGATAGAAAGGTTTACATAAAGCTTGTTATTTACGCAAATATGTAACACTAAAAAATATACGGTAATTTCCTCTCAATCAAATGTCGGTTTATTTGACTCATGTCGTAGCTTAGTTATCTGTGTTTTATCAGCCCTCATTGCTTGAAGATGGCCGAACCTTTTGTTGTTTCTCTGAGGAGTTTCCTGTTACATGTCACGCAAAAGCTTTCACAAAGCAAAGAATTGCTAACTATAGAATCTCCGCACGTTATACATCATCCACCGATCACTCTTATTACAAACAGCAGGTATTCTACCACGCTATGGCATTATGTTTTTCGTCATTGCTCAAAATTGGTTTATTTTGAACCTTTACAAATGTAGTCTGACAAAAAATATACGCTTCCAATGCGTCATGCGAGAGAAGCCTTAATAGCGCGTTAACGTTACGTTTGCAATACTCGGTCTAAGCTTCTTGTTGTTTCATAAAGCAGTCAAAGAATTGAGGAGTAATCAAATTTAAAACTTGCATCAAACAATGCGCATTTGTATCACGCCAAGACATGTTTATTAAGCAGAAACAAAAATTGGTTTATTTCAACTTTTACATGGCAGCGAAACTTGACATATTTAAAACCAACATTTACATTGCTATAGCGTTTTTCTAAGTCTTAAAAAATTCCTTTGAAGTCAGTAGATTGATTTTAATTTTCCAGGGCTTGAAGCCCTAGGCTTTGGTCAGCGGAATTACCAACAAAAGCTCACTAATGATCCTAGGTACTTGGTGTATCCCTGATCATAATGTATGGTACTTCATGTATCCCTTATTGTAATGTATTTAGATATTTTGCAGTGTAATTTAGGGTCGGACTACAGTATCTAGGGTTGAAGCACTGATTTTAGTATTTAGGGTTAAGCACTGATTCCAGTATTTCCAGTGTATCGAAAGGGTTAGTTCTTATATATGATCTAGGCTGGCAGCATATTATCTTATATCCCTTAAAAATTACAATTTCCGGCAGCTAGTCCTCGGTGGTACAGTGGATAGTGTGCATGGAGTAGATCATGCGGCCCGGGTTCGATTCCCTATTCTGCTGTTTTTATCTTCTTTTTCTACTGAAATAAAAACTAAGTGTTTAAATACAAAATAATAAGGGATACACCAAGTACATACCCTGCTGATAGATGGAGGGAAGAAGTGAAAATTGCATTCTTGCCACTGTCTTAGGCAACACGTTCATTACGTTTCGCGTATTCACGAGTTAAAAACGCGAAGGGTTATCTTGGACTCGTCGGCTACACCACGAGTAATAGAACAGTTTTCAATTGAGTGTCGTGAAACCAAAACCAAAGTAATTACTCTGACCAATCACAGCAGTCGTAAACAATCCAATGAACCAATCAGAGCTCGAGGCAGTTACATGTCGGCAGCGCCAAGCGCGGGAAAACGCGTGCGAGCAAGTCACGATTGGTTTTGGTTTTACTTCTGATTGGTCGAGAAAGTGGCGCGAGATTTTTTAGCCAATCACAAAGCGTAGCAATGCAAAACCAAAGCAATTATGTAATTACTTTCGACACTCAATTGAAAACTGCTCTATAAAGCAAAACAAATTCTTCACGCGCAAAAAAAACTAGTAGATTTCTACCCGACAGGTTTGTAAAGAACAGAAAAACGTCAAATATTCAGAATTCAGCTTCAGATAAATTCGAATTTAAAATACGAACAGTAGAATATCTGCACTCATGAGATTTGCTTTACTTTATAAAATTAATTCTTCGTGACCGTTGATTTATTTTTGAACTCATTATTATAATTATGACCCCGTTATGTTAATTATTACCCTGACTACCTCGCCGTTTCTTCGCGTACACTTGAAGGCTTCGATATGACAACTTTTTTCGAAATAAACGTAATATTCTTCGGCTGCATTGCTTATTAACGAAAAGTAAAATCACAAAATAATAAACTTCTCTTTTTTGCTTAATATTTGGCGTCAGAATTGAGTCTTTGGATTATAGACGAGAGCTTCTGCACCCATGAAACAGTTGTAAACAAGAACAATATGAAATTAGTTTCTTGCTTCACAGTGTGTACGGATAAAATACAGATTTTCTACACTAGCTTTTGTTAAATCAAAAATGAAATTTCCATAATGCATTCCCTACGTACCAAAATAGAATATTAGAACTTCCTCCTCAGATGCTGTGTGTAATGATGCGAGATGCAGCTGCTTGTAGTCGTGCCCGGATTTTATGTGAATCGCGATGGGAAATGACCATCCGTCAAATTATAGTGGACTAGCTCAACAGCAAATGTTGGTATTTTGTTGTTTTTGTGGTGGTTTTTGACGCGAATGCCTAAATTTATTATACATGCAAATGTATGGTTGTCTGGCTATCGGTTGGCAATGATGTGGTCTTGTCATCATGTATGAACTTTAGAATTGGCGTTTATGAGTGTACATGTCAGGTACTGAAATATTAAAAAAAAAACATAAATTATCGAGGTTTTTTAATGTCAATTCGTGACTCGGAAGTCAGCATTATGACACCTTACTTTAAACGCTATAGTCTAATTTTGAGCTTATAATTAAAATGGAGAAAGATTTAAAAAAGCGGATAATAAAGGAATTTGTCGTTATGTTTTTCCTCTATTTTTGTCAAATATAAAAATACTTAGTAATTAAGCTAAATTCCAATTTAATCTATCCATAAATTAAAAAAGCTGATAATTCATGTATATGGTCCATATGGTGATCAACAGTTCATTTTATGGTTTACTGTAATTATTGCATTTACATTTTTAGGTATTTGCAGCATAACCATTTTCAAACCCTGCCACCAAATATCTTCAGCAATAATACCAAGTTAATTCGGCTGTAAGTAGAAAGTAATTACTTTTTGTTAAACTATTTTATAAGGAATGGATTACATAATACAACGGTGAATCTAGGGCAATGATGTAGAAGCGAGGATAGATTCAGAGAACAGTCGGGTAAACGTTTATCACGTCTTGAACAAAATTACCACAAACTTGAGGTTTGAATAATTAGCAATTATTTACCGAATTGGAGGCGATTAGTAATCGTGGTTATTTGAAAAGCCTCGATAAGGCAAGATGAATATCTATCACTTTTCACCGACACTATAGTAATAACACAAAATATAAGCCAACCGAAAATAGTTGATATCGAGAAAAACTCGCGCATGAAAGCAAAATCAATGCCTGGAGGTGAGTAGCAAAATATTTTCTCGAGTTTGAGCAGCCAGTCAGAGGGCGTGGAACAACACTGAAAACTGTTTGGGTACATATAGTAAATCTTGATATTCAATAAAGCACCACATAAAGCGCTTGAGGAGGTATCTAGGATCACAAAGGAAAAAGAGACACGCGTTAAGTGGTTTATGCTAAGCCTATTTTGCAATTGCGGACCGGGGGTTGTTCAATTTTTCGCGCTGACTTTGAAACCAATATCCATCAAACGCGCTTTTTTTAGAATTTATCTGGGAACATTTGGTTGCTACATATCTCTAATAGTAACACATAATGGCACATAATGACTCCACGGCTACCAACTCTTGTTTTATTTATCGTAATTAATTTACCGCAGGTTTTCCAATTTAAGAACTTTTGACCCAATTTTGCTGCTGTTCAGTGGCATCACAAAAATCCAAGATGGTGGACCATTTGATTAAAGCGGTTCGGAGACCATGTCGTTCATTTCACGCCATGTGATTTCATCATACCATATGACATTTCAAGCCAATTTTAGGTCATTTTCCATTATACATATTTGATATCTGATGTCATGTTTCTGTT
>JAJGOT010000509.1:0-57500 GCA_022457155.1 Cladopsammia gracilis | reverse complement strand
GTTTTGGCAAAACTTTCAGGAACATTTGCTAACCATGAATTTAGAAAATAATCTAAATGCATCCAAATTCATCTAAGCTAGTGTATTTTTTGGAACAACTTTCTTATCCTTTCTCATTGTATATACCACTGCCAGGATGTTCAACTGTATGCCCACCGAACATGTACATTTTCCAGTAGTGCTTGGACACTTACTGGACTTTGAAGTCCAGTCCAGCAATCTTCTCACAACTGATTATCTGGTCTAAAATTACTAAAAGCCGCTTTTCGAATTAAATACGTCTGCTCCTTTATTAAAAATTGCATAAAGGATGTATGCACTTGGTAACACCTCACACTTGTTTACCAGATGTAAAATCACGCATCTTTGATTTTTGCATTAAATACTTTTGCAAACTAACGAGATAATTTCAACTGAATCAAACGAAAAAGGATCCATTTTTCCGAGACTCGTTTTTCGTTAATTTATTGTCGACAGAAAGATCGATTTTTTTATCATGTTCAACACCTCATAGCATAACGGTTTGAGAATACTACTTGTTGTTTATTTTTGTTTATTTTTTTCTTAGTCTTTCGACAAAGGGCTGACGCTCGATACATCAGTTTTGAGTCTCTTTATGGTGACCAATTTATCAAATCTCATTTGAAACACATTTTAGCGCTTTGTTCCCCTCACCGACTCAGCAGCAAAATCTCTTAAGAAACTATCCCTTCACCCATTTTTTGTTAGAAAAGACGTAGGGGCTTTAAACCTTAGTAAACGGTGCGTCAATATTTTGTCCAGAACAATGGTTAGGCAGCAAAGCGATGTTTTGTGCACATGATTAAAGTCCACAGTAAAAAGAATTATTCTTATAACACGCCAGGAAAATGGACGAAAACAAAATAAGGAAGCTTCACCCAAATCAGTTTCAAGGCTTGGTTGATTTATTCGAGCTGTAAGTAATGCTATTTACAATTAAATGACCTTCCAAAAAGTTAATACATGATGAGAATTCCAAAAGTGTATCTACATTTAAACGATTTAACAAATTAAGATAAAAAACATCAACCGCGCCCCTTTCCCATATCTCTGGACGGCTAGATCTACCGTTGAATGGGTCACCCTGTTAAATTTACTTTTACAAAAAGATACTCGTTAATGGTGTCGATTTTCGTTTATAGTAAATGTGTAATGAATAGCGGTTTTTCAACGTAACCAAAATGGCTGATTAAAAATGACCATCTGGTGACGATGGATCCCCCCTCCCCTCCTCTTTCCACATAGTGTATCGTTTTTTGCTGTCCATTACCCGGAGCCTTCAAATATATGCAACGAGGTTTGTGGGCGAAACCGATTCTTGGTTTTCATGTAATATATCAAAATACGTTTGCTTACACTAACCAAGGATCCAAATGTAGTATATGTAGTCTTTAGAACAAAGTCATGGATAAAATAATTTCAGAAGACTTGGTAACATCCGACATGTTGGTGTCGCAACATAGGACACCAAAATGGCGGCCATAAAAATAAAAATTTCAGAGTCCGGTTTTCTAGTCGACCCAAAGTTTTATGAAACTTTTTAATGGAACATTTCTAAAAGAAAGCACTTTTTTAATGAAAAGTTCTACAACAATTTATCTCACGGATGTGTAAACTATGTCAAAAGGAGAGCTTTGTGATGGTGGTAATTAAAGTTTCAGAAATTGAATGTCACACGAAAACCAGCAATACTGACTAAACATATATTGGATAAAACACAAAGCACAGTCACGTGTTCACAGCTGGTTTTCCTAGTTTTTTCTTCAATTTTCTGGATGTAGCTTATTTATATTTCTGTTTCTCTTATTACTTAAGCACTCTTTCGGAAAACAGAATTCAGGAACTACCTGAGACGATTTTTAAGGGGCTAAAGAAACTTGTGGCAATGTGAGTAGAAATATCAATAGACTGCCACCTTAAGTTAAAATAGGTATTCTTCAGAAACGTCCTGAGAGAACTCGAAGGAAAACATGTAGACAACTTAGAAGTTTGAAAGTCAAATATTTTAAAGACTCGATTTTTCATTTAAATTTTTTGGTTATCTAAAGAAGTTTTGATATTAAGCAGTGGTTCTAATCACTGGCCAGGTAGGAGCAACAATATAGATCTTTTCATATCATCGTCGATATCTGAGAAGGAGAAGACTTGATTTTAATTTGACGACATGCTGAGGTTTCCCTATTTTAAGACCTTAGAGGTGCGTAAACCACGTTTGATTTTATTACATTTTTAATGCGTTAACATTGGCTTAAATTGCTTTCGTTTCTCAGCCACGTTTTTGACAATGCCATACCAAACGTCACCAAAGAAACATTCAAAGACGTTACAAGCGTGAGATTCTTGTGAGAATTAACGTTTTTTATAAATCTTATCAACTTACATAAAGATTATTGTATTTGTCACATTTATTTATATTTATTTATGTTCCCTTCTACTTAAAGCTTGTTGAAAAGGAAAGCATATTTAACTCTCGGATGTTACAATTGGGGGGGGGGGGGGGGGGGAGCCACGCCTCTTAATGTTTTTCTCCCATTTAGATAGTCTCAAGAACATTAATTGGTAGCTCAAGCCGTCTTCAGTAGCTATTTTCGTTTTCTTGGGACACATTGTGATAAAGTTTAACAGCAATCGGTTGCTATGGTAACGAGATATGACGTCATAAATAGCATAATGTCAAGCCATTTTTTAATAAAAGTGCGCAGTTTTGACCTTTTTTGGGTAGAAAAACAAATAAAACGTTTTCAAAAGTAGCAAAATGTTAAGTTGTATCAAATTTTTCAACCCTAACAAAAGATATTTGCAATTTCCGCATTTTCCCACTAAATGTGAATTGTTAGTAAAATCCAAGATGGCGGCCATTTTGGATGACGTCATAGACCTCCAGCAGCCTCTAACATTTGCCTTATCTTGTATAGCACACGACAGGCTATCTATTAGAGGTAAAATATTTCCGAAACATTGTAACACGGCAAAAACCCAATGGAGGAGTTGCAACCACTCCCCTTTGTACCACGGTGGAGGTATAAGTTTAGGTGTACGTCCTCGGACGTGCACGCAAACTTATTCTCCCACCGTGGTATAAGGGGGAGAGGGGTGGTGGTGGGGGGGGGGGGGGGGGTGTTGGAAATTGCAAATATATTTGCTACAGTTGTAAAATATGGTACTGCCTGTTGTTTTTTTATTTTATTCATTTTTATTCAAAATTTACTTGACCTCATGATACTTATAATGTCTTATCTCGTTACCATAGGAACCGATTGTCGCAAATATTACCAAAGTGTAATAAAAACAAACATCTTCCCCGTATTGATTAAAACGTATGAATTTCGTCGAAGCAAGATTTTATCCCTGAAAGCTCTTCTTTTTCCACTAAAGCGGCTTCTGAGTATCCCTTAATTAGTATCCCTGTCTTGAGTTGCAAACCGCGAAAAAAATGCAAGGAAATAACGACTTCACTTCTCCGCTAAACACAGGGAAAAGTGTTTAACGAGCTGACGGCTGTGTACGGAAGCACATGTACATACGCGCGCCCGCGAAACATTCCGCTAGCCATGACCATGAAAAATGACGGGCATGGGTTCTTTGAGTATGGGGCTCCACCGGGCCTTCGGCCCGCGAGCTCCGCTAATAAGGACAACGGTCTTTACTGAAAAAGTCTCATACAGACATAGTAAAAAAGAACAAAGTCTCAAGTAGGGCTTTCACAGTTGCGACGATAGTTTTGTTTATGGAGTTGGTCTTGCGAGATTTTTTTTCCAAATCACAGAGCCCCCGCGCCTCCGAAATATAATGGTTCGCCCCTTAGACGTTTTCAGATAAAACGATTATGGCAAATTATGCACTATGATTTTTGATACAAGTAAAGAGAACCTAAGTAACCTAAGTACGGATCTAAGTACAGCTTGATGTATTGTTAGCTGGAATAAGGTAAATAGTATTGCAGCAAAGAAATTAGTTACTAAATGGCATTAACGGTGTCAGGTATATTTGTTAACCTTCCTCCTTTAAATTACAGATACATGCATTACAACTCGATGTATGATCTTCCAAAGGGTTTTTTTGACGAGATGAAAAACTTTACACGAATGTGAGATTCTTTAATAATATTTTTTAAACTAAAGTAAGGCACTTAAAATGAAGTCGTTGGTATATTAAAAGTCCAACGAATGAGCCAAGAGTATAAATGAACAAACATTTGAGTCGAGTTTTTTAGCAGATCAGCAGCTACTGCTCAACTGATACTAAAACGTATCAGTAAATACATTTTTAACAGTTAGTTGGCAGTTTACACTTTGTGAAGTGATATATATATGAAATAAATCATACAATTTTTATCTCTTTATTTTTGTTAACTATTTGGCTGTTTATTGCTTCTATGAATCGGTTACTCTTGCTTACATATGCCATAACAACCCATGATAAGGTATATTTTTAGATAAAACTATTTCGTTCTAATGAATATGAAAGGCATCTAACTGCTACTTATTTAGAAGAAATCATACATGTAATTGTTTCTTTTTTTCCCGATTTAATGAAATTCCATTATAATGATATGTGGGGAGTAAGGTGCCAAGCTAATAACAAGCTTCAAATATAAAACAAACCAAAAATAAAAACAACTGCATTCGCCGTTTCGTAAAAGTACGCTAAAGGCAGTATGAACAGTATCATTTTGGCTAGACACATTACTGTGACTGACATGAAGTATGTTTTTCTATTGTGCACTTTTGTTTTGCCTTGCAGAACCCTCGATAACAACGTTATGTGCTGCCATGCGGAATTCAAGGAGGATGCCGAATGCATTTTCATATGGAATGACAATTTTGCAAATTGCGATACGATGTTTTACCGAAACGGTCCTAGAAGGTGCTTATGGGTGATTGGCATCACGTCTTTGGTCGGAGCTGTCTTTGTGCTTGTTTGGCGTACTCTCTTTAAAGAGAAAAACGTTGCACAAACGATAATGCTGATGCACGTGGCAGTGGCAGATGGTTTAATGGGGGTGTATTTGATTATCATTGGCGTGAAGGATGCAATGTGGTCAGGTGAATATTATCTGCATGACTTCCAGTGGAGAACTGGTTTGTCATGCCAGATAACAGGAGGACTTTCGGTACTGTCAAGTGAGGTATCGCTAATGACTCTGTCGCTTCTATCCGTTGACAGATTTAAGCACATTGTGTTCCCTCGACGTTTTAGGTCACTCGGCCGAAAGAAAACCCACACTTTTTGCTTCATCATTTGGGCAATTAGTTTTCTTTTTGCTTTCCTCCCCACTTTTGGCATAACATATTTCCACGATCCTGCCAATGGTATTTTTTACTATGGAAAGTCGGTGATGTGTTTGCCACTGCAGCTTCACCCTGACTTTATATCTGGTTGGGAATACTCGGTTTCTGTCTTCGTTGGACTCAATCTGGTCCTGGTTCTCGTCATAATTTTTGCTTATTCCATGATATTGGCAAAGACCTGTCTGTCGAAAAGGCGTCTAAACAAACAAGGCACAAAAAGGGCAAGAAAAGCCAGAGCCAAGACAGCCAATACCAAAAGAGAAAAATCTCTTACCAAACGGGTGCTGTTCATCATCCTAACCGACTGTGCCTGCTGGATGCCGATTATAGTGTTTGGTCTGAGGTCGGTGCTGGAGAAGAACTTCGACGTACCTGGGGACCTTTCTGTATGGATCGCTGTCTTTGTGCTTCCCATCAACTCAGCGATAAATCCATTTCTATACACGTTCTCGACCCGAGAGGTATGAAACAGTTCTATACGTTTTTTTATGTCATACTCCATTGAAAACACTTTACACAATGGCCCTTATCGTAGTTGAGCACGCCACGCCAACATATCAGCGGTTTCTCGCCTTCTTGACCCTATAGCCTCGTTTTGATGTTTACGAGAACCTCTGACGACGATGAGCGTAAACATCAAAACAAAACTATAGGGTCAAGAAAGCGAGAAACCGCTGATATGTTGGCGTGGCATACTCATCTACGATAAGGGTTGTGACTAGAATGGATACTCCAAAATCAGGTTTGGACCAGCGGTTGGCCATTCCAACATTGACCACTCCGAAAAATACCATAATACTTTTTTATGCGCAGGCTCAGCCTCATCGGGGTGTAATTATTAAAGTCCCTTTTGTTAGAATGGCACAATGGAATTCAGAGTACATGTAGGAGCGCAAGGACGTAGCATTGTGTGTTCGCATACAAATGTGCACAGTATGCAAATCGCCACGAAGTTGAAGCATAGCACGTGCAGTTCGTGCTGAAAACAAGCGAAATCGGAAAAATGAGACTTACATCAAGCATAGCTTCTGGATTGGGCAATTATGGCACTCTCTTTCGTTCATGATGCATAATTCGGCTACATTTTGAGTAATTAGCGTCAAAAGACAAGAGGTTGATATTTTCTTAAACCATTCTTTAATAGGTGTCCATTTCTTTAGAACGCTCCCTAGTAAGGGGGAATTAGGGTAGGGCTTCAAACACAAGACAAAATTCTATGCGACCAGACTTCAATTGGTAGTTCATTTAATTAAATAGATTTTAAAACATGAAGACAAACTGTCCCTAGCTTTTCAGTATGTTGCCTTACCTGTTAATAATTAACCTTTCTGTAATTGTATCTGAGGAATAGGAATTTAAGCTAGTTTCCTCGCCTAAATATAGCTAAAGTTAAAGTATAATGTGCGTGCAGAATCAACCTGAATTTATACCACTACAACACTTCTCATTTCATCAGGTACGAAGAACCGCAAAAGACAAAATGCGAGAGTTTTGGATCTATTTGCGAGCATTTTTCCCCCGCAGCGAAGACGAGGAAGGTACAAATGAGGTTTTTCTATTCTATTATGTTCAATAGATAATTCAATGACACAAATGTACGCTTCCAAAAGGAACTGTGATGTAGATAAGATCGTATCCATAGTTTCATTGTTTTTAAATCATAATTCGAAAGTGCTGTCTTTTTGGCAGATTCGTTCAGTTTGGGACTGATTATCCGTGAAAGAATAATGACAATCACAAGAAGGACAATAGGCCACTGTTCTACTGATTGTTTTTGTGGATGTATAACGGTCGATCCTGCAATTACGGCAAAATGAACAAAAAGATGCATTTCCTTTGTATTTTAAAGTGGTTAGGATTTCGTAACTCAAAAACTCTGTAACGTACTTCAACAAGACTCTTAACGACAAACGCTGGCCAAATAATCAGACCTGGAAGATAAGAGAACAAACATTTTAACATGCATTTTAGTGAAATTTGATACAAACGCGGACTGCTTATATTGAAGCGAAATGTATAGATGATGCTGGAAAATGTAGCCTTATGAATATGGACGAACCAAATGGCGACGATGGTAGTGAAAAAATAGGAAATGGAGTTACAGTATTGCTTGGGCGGAGTGTAGATTGCTTGAGCTACATGTGATAGACTATGGTCGGTCAGGACAATGAAAACTGATCTGTCAAGATCCATCTTCAGATTTAGGTCTAGATCGTGAATACTCCTGGTTCCGATAACCTATTAAGATGGACACTTGTCTCAGGTAGAAATTGGGTTTTTTGCAGGTGTATAAATAGACAGAGCCTGACTAAAAAACACTTGGGTGACGTGAGCTGCCTGAATAAATAACCTTATAACTATAACTCGTAAATCAAAATAAACATGATTGAGTCATTTAAATGTATGTTCCTACATTACTCGCAACAGAGCAAGGTGGGGAAGGACAACAGGACCAACATGGCATCGAGGACATTGATGAGGATGACAGTGACGAGGGTAATGAACCTTTCCATGCAATTATATTTCATACAAGGCTCCTTTGTGCATGAAAGTCATATCCGGATCGGGGTTGCACGCGAGGGTTGAGAATGACGCAAACGTACCCACACAGACCGCAAACTCCAATTATAATGAAAATTCAACATCGCGTGATGTGATAATATTTGGATTACGTGCTTAAGGTAAAGCAATACACACACCATTGTTGATATAGCTAAAAGTTATTGCAGGTAAATAATACTGAGAGGTCATCCCCCACTGATCATAAAGAGTAAAAAAAACCTAATGGAAGAAGAAGTCCTACAAGCTCTACGCTTTTGATAGATAGTAAGATGAGCGGATGAATGGATGGATTAATGGATGGGTGGGTGGATGGATGGATGGATGGATGAAGGGCTGGAGGCCTGAGTGGATGGACTGCTGGATTAATAGATTAATTGATTCATTGATAGATTCATTCGTTCATTGATTGCTTGATTTGCTTATTCATTCAGCTATTGGACATCAATCGAATGATAGATTGATTACGTTTTAACGGCATTTCTTTCGTTTCTGCTGCTAGATGACGAAGAAAGTGATGACGAAGATGACAGCAGTGATGACGAGGATTATGATGATGATGCTGATGCTGATGCTGATCGGGAATGGATTGAAATGCAAATTTCTTGCCTCTTGTCGGAAGAGCAAGGTGCTTTGTGATTTTCTCCTGTATTTTTACTCAGTCTAAAAAGAAGATTGACTATCTTATGAATTATGTACTTTTGCATTGATTTACAAATAATGGTTACCGTAGACTATATAGATTCACAACTTTTTTCCCGTTTCTTAAGAAATGCTTTTCTATTTTTTCTTTAGATATTATATGTACATACACGATGTTACAATAGAGGTTTATAAGTGCTATGATACCTACCTTGAGAACTACTTGCAGCATGTTGGTGGAGTAAAGAAAATAAGGCGTGGCGCCTTCTCTTGGTCACATCAACAGAGCAGCATCGTTTTCAAAAATTTAGACTAAGAACAAGGCGAATTATTTTTCCACAATAAAACTCAAAACTGTTAACAAACATCTTGAACATTTCAATATAACCTTCGTTTTTTGTTTGTAGATCAACATAGAAGTGATGCATCATCAGACTCAGGTAAACAGCTGTCCTTTGTTATTTTGTCCTAGGTATAACCGGTGACTTCCTACTATCAACGATCTCAAATTTTCCCCAGATTTCACTGCTGTCCATAGTCAGGAAGCTCTGTGCGCATTGCGCCTTTAAGAAATTACCACCCGATCTTGTCCATCTCATGTTAGACTTGCAGCACGGCTTTGTACAAGGCAGGTCTTCCGTTATCCGGTTGCTGTCCGTCCCCCATGACTTGGCTACCTCGCTCGATACTGGATTTCAGCAAGCTGTCATTGTTCGGGCACCCTGCACCTTTCGTAACGCCTCACAGGATTGGCTAAGAAAACATTAAAACAAACAACACAACAATGGACCCTAGCCCTAAAAACAATAGAGGTGCACCTTATCCAGGTCCAATGAAATTAGAGGTTCCGAAGAGGTGCAGGACTACTGCATTGTTCAGCATCCAGGGGTCACTGCACGGGTCGTTAGAGGGTTCTAGTAGGCGGCGGATACTCCTCTTGGGTATCTGTAACATCTGATGTTCCTCAGGGCGTTTTCGTAGTTCGTTTCCCTTTCTATTTCTCTTGTACATCAATGATATAGTACCCGAGGTCACTTGCCACATTAGTACCCTCGCTCTCATTGCAGATGATGCCAAATGGCCCCGAGTAGTTCGTAGCTCTGAGGATTGCGCTGCTCTTCAAAGTGACCTGAATCACCTATCCGACTGATCTATGCAACGAGGACTCTCTTTTAATCATAGTGAATGCGAAGTGCTAAGAATATCTAGAAAGCGAACTAGCCCATCTCTCGCGGTTAGTTCCTACACCATGAGCGACCACGCCCACGACTGAACGCAAAAGGTTGCTATACTTTTCATCCGTGCGCTCCCAACTAGTTTATGTCAGTGAGTTCTGGGATCCTCAATCATTTATTTCAGATTCAAAACTTTTTGAGGGTGTGCAGAGGAGTGTTACCCGTGTTATTCTTAGTTGTAACCATTGGTCCGAATCTCCGACCTAACGACTAATCGCACTTAATCTCCCTGACCCTACTCTCTATATAAACAGTTCGTTCAACATCCAGCTAAACCATAACGTTTATTTTTTATAGTGGTCGCACTTCGTCGGGCTTGTTGTTTTAGTACAACACTATTTATCGTCCTACTTTGGAATAATTTTCACTTGAAATCCGCCAGTCAGCAACTTTTGCCTCTGAAAACAAAACTGTACGATTCCTCTTATGATACAGACAGACTCAGATATTGGACGACTGTGGCCCATATTGTAGGGCCATGGGCAGACCTTTTTGCTGATGAGAATTTTTATTATTGTTTATATTTATTAGTGGTATTTTATTCAATATTAGCATATTATATAGTAGTTAATAAATATAATGGGACTTGCTGAGTGCGTGGTGAACGGGTGCACGTCCAGACGATGAAAGTAGATGCATTTAATTTGCAGTGATAATGACATTAAATGTCAAATGTTCTCAGAATATTGTCGTCATTCTTTTATAATTAACACAGATTATGAGCAGGAGGGACCGATTACGTCGTTAGTGGAAGGTAAAGCTGATTGTTGATCTTACTTTCACTTGACAATGACATGTATTGTTTAGAGCAGTTTTCAATTGAGTGTCGTAAAACCAAAACCAAAGTAATCACTCTGACCAATCGTGGCAGTCGTTGACAATCCAATGAACCAATCAGAGCTCGAAGCAATTACATGTCGGCGGCGCCAAGCGCGGGAAAACGCGTGCGAGCAAGTCACGATTGGTTTGGGTTTTACTTCTGATTGGTCGAGAAAGTGGCGCGAGATTTTTTAGCCAATCACAAAGCGTAGCAATGAAAAACCAAAGCAATTGTGTAATTACTTTCGACACGCAATTGAAAACTGCTCTAAATTAAAGACCTACAAGCAGGTGATTAGCAAACGCCAACATGTTTCACTCCTCTAAATGGCGGTTAAAGGGTAATTTTTAAAAGATAACTCACATAATCTGTCAGAATTATAAAGCAATATACGCTGCGTTGGGAATTTATGCTCAAAGTTATTGTATTTTGCCTACAAGGACATAACAGGGCATCAGTTGAGTCTCTTATCAATTCCACTTTCAAACCTCAAGCCGAATGAGTCACCTGCGGCAGCCTCAGGCCACGCCCTAACAATCACTTTCATTAGGTTATAATAGAGATTTAAATTTATTTTTAACCTCGAGTTAAATGATCGATTTTATTTTTAATCAGTTACCATCCATCCAACTCGCGAACGCCCGGGAAGGAATAGCAATGCAGACCAGCAAAGTAAACGTGACTCTGGTAAATATGAGGGGGGGGGGGGGGGGGGGGCACAAAGTGCCCGCGCTAACTTTGAACATTCATAACTTCTTTAATATGTATTCAAACGCCATCAAACTTTGTGACTTTTATCTGGCAACAATTTTATGACAATTTTTTGATCACGTGACTTGATGTTTCCATGGCAACAAGATTTTGACAGCCATGTTTTTTGAAATTTGCATATTTATACATTTGAATGACGAAAACAATATTTATTGGTATAACTTTTATATTTTTACGTCATTTAGCGTTTATTTATTGGTTTTGATTAATTTTGAGTGAATTTGGACGGTTTTTAAGAAGTTTTTAAAAAATTCAGAAATCCAAGATGGCGGATCCAAGATGGCGGCCGTATAACTAATTACCTAATAACTACGTCATATGACGTCATCGCTCCATTGTGCGGACCGCAAAAGAAGACAGCTTTGGACGTACTATGTACCCTCTAGGTTTCATTGTCATAGCCTTAATGTTCTTGAATTTACGAGGGGGGCACAATGTGCCCCCCCCCCCCCCAGGCTCAGAAACTCAAAAAAAGCCCAGGCTGAATAGGGTTAAAAAAGGTATGATACAACGGAGTGAAAACCATTTACCATAACTCTATGGGAACATATAAAAAAAATTGAGCGCTTATATTTTAAAATCAATAGGAAACTTTCTTTCCTTGTTTCCTTAAGTTATGGTAACACTCGACGAAGTTTTGGAGATCTCGAAATAGTTGTGGAAGCACTCGCCTTCGATGAGTGTTTCCAAAACTTCTACTCGTGTTACCATAATTTAATGGAAACAGGGAAGGCGTTACGCTTAAAATGTATCAAATGATCACAGCTAAATCTATCCCAAAAGTAGCTCGTTCAAAATGTCGTGCACAAATATTCTTAATTAACGCTACTGAGTTTCTGGTCAGTGATCAAATGAGTAAGCAACACATTATATGCTTAGGTAAGACAAGTCAGAGTTCCACCTAATAATTTTAAACCCCTGGCTTAAAAAATAAATAACCGAGCGTCTTTTTATCAACACAGCTTATGAAGGGGAGGTAGCAGAGGAACGAGAAATGGAAGGAGAGAAGGACCAAGAAGAACCAAAAGCAGAAGTAGTACAGGAAAAAGGACACGATACAACTAACCCTGAAGGAGAACAAGGAGAGGATGATAAATACATTGGTGAATCAGCTGATGGCGATGCAAGTAAAGGCGTAAACGAACCAACGGAATATGATGCAAGAGAAGGAGTGATTGAAGTAACTGATCGTGATGCAGATACAGAAGTTGATGTACCACCTGACCGTGATGCAGATGAAGGAGTTGATGCACCACCTCACCGTGATGCAGATGGAGGAGATGATGTACCAACTGACCGTGATGCAGATGCTGATGAAAGAGTTGATGTACCAACTGACCGTGATGCTGATGAAGGAGTTGATGTACCACCTCACCGTGATGCTGATGAAGGAGTTGATGTACCACCTCACCGTGATGCAGGTGATGGAGTTGATGTACCAACTGACCATGATGCACATGTGGGCGAAGGTGAACCAACTGACGGCGATGCGGATGAAGGAGTTAATGTACCAACTGACCGTGATGCTGATGAAGGAGTTAATGTACCAACTGACCGTGATGCTGATGAAGGAGTTAATGTACCAACTGACCGTGATGCAGATGAAGGAGTTGATGTACCAACTGACCGTGATGCAGATGAAGTTGATGTACCAACTGACGGCGATGCGGATGAAGGAGTTAATGTACCAACTGACCGTGATGCTGATGAAGGAGTTGATGTACCAACTGACCGTGATGCAGATGAAGGAGTTGATGTACCACCTGACCGTGATGCTGATGAAGGAGTTGATGTACCACCTGACCGTGATGCTGATGAAGGAGTTGATGTACCACCTCACCGTGATGCAGGTGATGGAGTTGATGTACCAACTGACCGTGATGCTGATGAAGGAGTTGATGTACCAACTGACCGTGATGCAGATGAAGGAGTTGATGTACCTACTGACCGTGATGCTGATGAAGGAGTTGATGTACCACCTCACCGTGATGCTGATGAAGGAGTTGATGTACCAACTGACCGTGATGCTGATGAAGGAGTAGATGTACCACCTCACCGTGATGCTGATGAAGGAGTTGATGTACCACCTCACCGTGATGCTGATGAAGGAGTAGATGTACCACCTCACCGTGATGCTGATGAAGGAGTTGATGTACCACCTCACCGTGATGCTGATGAAGGAGTTGATGTACCACCTCACCGTGATGCTGATGAAGGAGTTGATGTACCACCTCACCGTGATGCTGATGAAGGAGTTGATGTACCACCTCACCGTGATGCTGATGAAGGAGTTGATGTACCAACTGACCGTGATGCAGATGAAGGAGTTGATGTACCTACTGACCGTGATGCTGATGAAGGAGTTGATGTACCACCTCACCGTGATGCTGATGAAGGAGTTGATGTACCACCTCACCGTGATGCTGATGAAGGAGTAGATGTACCACCTCACCGTGATGCTGATGAAGGAGTTGATGTACCACCTCACCGTGATGCTGATGAAGGAGTAGATGTACCACCTCACCGTGATGCTGATGAAGGAGTTGATGTACCACCTCACCGTGATGCTGATGAAGGAGTTGATGTACCACCTCACCGTGATGCTGATGAAGGAGTTGATGTACCACCTCACCGTGATGCTGATGAAGGAGTTGATGTACCACCTCACCGTGATGCTGATGAAGGAGTTGATGTACCACCTCACCGTGATGCTAATGAAGGAGTTGATGTACCACCTCACCGTGATGCTGATGAAGGAGTTGATGTACCACCTCACCGTGATGCTGATGAAGGAGTTGATGTACCAACTGACCATGATGTGGGCGAAGGTCAACCAACTGACGGCGATGGTGAAGAAGATAGGCCCGGTGGTGATGACATAATAAAACCTCCAGCTCAAGCAGCCGAATTTGAGTCTGTACGAGGCGAAGTAAAAAGTGAGTAAGTAGCTCTCCAGAAGCTATAATAGCATTTTGCTGCTGGGCTGACTGGCCACAGTGATTGTATTGTGACAGGTTATTTTATGGGAAATGTGCATTTCCAGAGTATCTTTATTCCTTTAAAAAGGGACGTTTTAAAGCGTGCATGGTTTTGATCAGTTGAGGCATGACCACATACTGAGTATTACTAATACAGGAGCTACGGGATTTTATTTGCTTCGATCGTTATTCGATGCGCCCTCTACGTAAATGACTGGCTTATCAATCTGTCAAATACTGATTATTTCGCTATTTCATATTAAATATAGGAAAAGAGGAAGATGAAGAACATGCTGTTCGTGAATACCAGGCACCCCAAGGTGCAGCACTGTCAAAAACGGAGGAGGAAACAGATGTCTACGATACAAAACTGTAGTCAGCATGAGTAGAATATCATTGTACGCTACTGGTTGCCATAGTCCCTGTAGTTGGCATAGTTTTTGTAGTTGCCGAGTGGACGTGTTTGATTTGGTGCCAGTAGCTGCTGTAGTTGGTGTAGTCTCTGGTAGTAATTGGCTTCAAGTTGCTGTACTAAATCGTTTAAAAACCCAATGCGACTTCACATGGAATCTCATTAGCCCACAGTTGAAGTGAGGATGAAGCTTAGCAAGCTGAAAGACGACTTTTGCTGGTTTGAGCTATTTTATGAGGACAGCAAAAAATGAAAGGCGATTATACGATTTTGACAATACAAGGAAATGACTAGTTTTTTTCTTAATTATAGAGAGTAATTCAACTGGTTAAGGCAATTAAAAGGTCGCAACGGTAAGAAAAAAGCATGCTATAATACGAGAACAACATATCGGCATATTTACGCCGGGCAATACCATTGGCGATCAAGGTAAACGCAGTATTAAGGTATCTCCACAAATAATCAGTGAATTATTGTCAAAATGCAAGGCCAAATGTCAATCAACGTTTGGAATTCATTAGCCGAACGTACACACTGAAGGTCATTTAAAACAACTGAAGCAATCGACCTTGAATTATGAGGCCTTATAACTATTCAAAGCAAGATTCGTAATTTAAACAGCTGAAAATAGAACTGAGTTACGTGTGAAAGCTATGCCAATGATAACGTCGTGATATATGACGTCACGATGTCGTCTTGGAGAGTTTTCCATCGGATCGGATTCTTTTAATTGGCCAGTTATTTTGACTATAATCTCACGGTTTTTTTAATTAAACGGTTTTGTGGCATTGCAATGATTTTTCCTTTCATTATTTTGATTAGTCATTAAAACAGTGCAGAGATCAGGGCCTAGTTCAAAAAGTACTATATAAGTTAATTCAGTATTAGTACCATTTTGAAAGTTGACATCGGAAGTGATAAGAAGAAAGACGTGGGCAACTTGTAAGGGAGTACTAACCGTTTTGGTGCAAATTGAGATTTTTAATCATAAACAATTTCACCGTCGACCCACAGCAAATGGAAATGATACGCATATTAACTAGAAAGCCCAAAAGGAGTGTTTCTTTGAATGCCGTCTTGGCCAATAATCGCACTACCAAAATGTTTTCTCTCCTTTAAATTATAGAATAAAATCTAAGTGCTTTTGCTTTTTTCGTAAAAGGGATTATATTATCACCATATCACAGATGTGTTCATGTGGCGGACCCTAAGTGGTATGGGAAGCTTTGCAAGAAATGTAATACAATGGATGTGATAATAATCGCTTGTGAGAAACCAAGATGTATAATGTGGACAGTCACAGTTTTAAATATTGTAGACATGGTTTCATAGTTAACAACGCTGTAAATTTTCTAATTTGGTAAATAAACTAAGTTGAGAGAAACGTAGAATTACTTAGTCAAGGCCTTGCACCTGAGATGACATTCCCTTCTCCTAATTTCTCAACAAATATATCGACTATGTTTTATGTATTTGTAGATAAGAACAGGGATAATAAACAACCTAACCCAAACCCAACCGAAGGATTAGACAGTCCACTTGGAGAGAGGCGGTGCAATGGGGGTGGCAGGAGGGCGTGGGGGGGGGGGGGGGGCACCAAAGGGTCAGGAGACGCCCAAGATGACGCGATAGGCTTAAAGAGCCAGCGTAAAGAGAGAGAGAGAGATAGGTGGTGCACGAGAGTCCACCGGGGGGTCATGCGAACCCCTTTGGGTACCCGAGAGGCTAAGAAGGCAACTCGCACCTCCCTCCCTCCTGTTGTCTTCTTAGCACTCCATGCTCCTCTCTGTCGTTTATTCGACAGGGGGCTATCCCATACCTTAATGCTAATGAGGCAACAGGACGGTTATTGTACTGTTTTTGACGTTTTATGTTCCTTTTTTCTCATTCGATACTTTCGAAATTCCGGGGCGATATTTCCACATTTTGGCAAATTTAAAGCCACCCGAGAGAGTCGCCGCCGGAGCGAGTATATGCCAGAAATATTGTCGAGCGCGTGGGAGACTGGCGGTTATTGCTTAAATAAAAGATTCTTCGAAAAGACATTAAACCCAAAGACAAAAACAATAAAGGCACTAACTGTAATTTTCAAAACGGTTTTTATTGGTAAATCTTCGTGAGATTTCTTAATTTGCAAGCAAACATCTTCCGTTCTTCTCGGGCGCCATGTTCAATGCGCACTGATCAACACGGTCAGCATTAGATACCGTTCGCCTAAACCACCTCGGAGACACTTATTGAGAATTGTATAACGTAATGTCGACACCTAGAATTTTATTTTCAATAAATTTTTAAGTGTAAAATGAACCTCTAGCTCAACTAGTGACCAGCAGTATCACTTTGGACAAGTGCACACGGTATGTACAAGGAACCCGTACTTGTCTATTTACGAAGCACGAAGTTGTCAGTTTCGGCGCCGCTGATTTCCCTTTCGTAAACGGTCGATGCCATTTTTAACGGTCGACGCCATCATTAGCATTCATTAGTAACCAATCCTTTTGTAATGGTCGATGCTATTTCTCTCTAGTTTATGCCTGGATTGGGACGAAAGTAGGCTATCATTATTAGATCAAATTGGGCCTAGGTAAAGCGATTATTAGATCTAAGCTAGATTCGCGGTTAAGTAAGATTTAGGGTTAGGGTGACCTGTTATTGATATATATCTTTTATAATTAAATTTTTATTGGGTTTGCCGGATCAACCCAGTGGTCTAGTGGTAAGGGAGAGATGCTAGCATGCAGAGGTTCCGGGTTCGATTCTAGGTAATTAATTCGAAAATTGGTGAAAATTTTTCCAAGTGTCGTAAAAATGGCATCGACCGTTTACGAAAGGGACAATTGCTTCGGCGCCGAGTTTGATGGACATCTCGGAAGATAAATTAAAGGGCTCTTAGAGCCATCTCGTGAATACTAAATGTAAGAAGAATTTTAGTGTTTTTGAAATGTTCTGTAATTAAGTTTCAAGCTTTAAATTTTCCTTAACTTGGCTTTTTGTGGCGTCACTGCGATAAGTGGCTATATGCACGGCAGCCGGGCACGGTCTTCGATAGACTAAATGCTCGGCAGTCGGAAATTCCAAGGAAAGCCTCTTTTAAACCTCCTAAGAGTATTCGGTCTTTGTTTGGAAATGCCAAGCGATTCGAAAAATTAACAAAGTACGAAATTTTCTTATGTAGCATGCGATTTTACGGCACGCATGAAAATTAACGATAACAACAACAACAGCAATTTATTTTCCAAATACTAAAACAAAATATAGTAGCAACCCGCAAATAACTAGAGTTAATCGTGGCGGGTTGCTGCGCACTAAACAGTTACAGAAGCTCACTATGAAATAAATGAATAACAATAGATAAGAAAATAAGGAATGGATAATTTATGATTGGTTACAACGACAAATAAATTAATTAATAATAGCAATAAATAAATAAAGGAGAAGGGGTAATAAAATGCAGATTAAAGTCAATTACGTGTTTTAAAATTACGAAGACTGGTACAAAGAAATTCTACATCAACATAGATATCCTCACTCTCCAAGACCTCCAATAGTAATCTGTTCAACTTGGACTTAAAGCATGTTTTGCTTTGGTTACGTGAATTTATAGGTATATTTTACAAAAGAAAAGCAAGGTTGTTTCTCTTAGTGTACAAGCCATGAGAAAATGAAAATAGGACGCATTCATTTTATTTATTTTATTTCATTACCTTCGCCTATTACATGACACAAAAAGAAAACAGGACAACAAATACCGTCAGTATACACTGAAACAAAGAATAATAAATGCTTAAATAATGCATTCGGAAATATCTCTCGTATGACGGACTTAAAATGTTAGTTAATGCCCTCGTCATGTCTCGATTAGATTACTGTAATAGTCTTACGTACGGTATCCCTAAATACCAAAGGGATAAACTTCAGCGAATTCAGAATACTGCAGCGCGTCTTGTGATGGGCCTAAAACGTTCAGACGATACAATGCCTTTATTAAGGAACTTACACTGGCTTCCAGTTGAAAAGAGGATTGAATTTAAGATTCTCCTCATAACTTACAAGATCATGGACGGCCTGTCCGCAGACTACTTGAAGTCTCTAATTGAGGTCTATCATCCGTCACGAACCTTTAGAGCATCGTCACGTTCACTACTCTGTCCTCAAAAAGCCAAAACCGACAACTATGGTGGTAGAGCTTTTTCGTTTGCGGCACCGAAACTACGGAACTCTTTACCTGAGGATATTAAAGGGACACTGTCACGGATTCGCATGCGCGACCCAGGCTCACTTCCGGTCTACTTGAAAACATTTGGCCGACATTATGGACCTTGGAATCGGTGACAGGAAATGCTCATTTTCAGCGTAATATGCGATGATTTTCAAAACTCCAGACATATTTTATTGTGGAAGAGAAATAGTTCTTTAACTGTGGCTGAAAAAATCGCTGATTGGATGGATTTTTTGGACGCAAATCGCCTCCGAGTTTGTCGATCTCAAACCGAGTGTTTTGCCTTTACTCCGTGACTCTTATAATAATAATATAATAACAATAACTTTATTTCTATAGCGCTCTTATCCCATGCTCAAGGCGCTTTACAGTCATGTAAACAACATTATTGAAAAAAAATTACAAATTTACAACCATATCCTATTATATTTACAATGAATAAAAAAAGGGAAAAAATTAAAAACTAAAGCAACTATTAAATCATCACTATTAAATCAAAAATTAGCTAAAAAACTAATGGAATATATATATATATATATATATATATATATATATATATATATATATATATATATATATATATATATATATATATAACTACAGGTGAGTTCCACACTGATGTATCCAGAATAGTGCTCGACAATAATGGAGCGGTTATAACAATGTATGATTACTCACAGTTGTTTCATATAGACTTTAAAGTCTATATGAAACAACTGTGAGTAATCATACATTGTTATATATATATATATATATATATAAATCTATAAAAACAATGATCCATTATTACTGAATTTAGTATACAAGTACGTCTTAAGTGATCTTTTAAAACTCGAGATGGTGTTGGACTTCCGAATTTCATAGGGTATTAAGTTCCATTCTCTTGGTGCATGAACAGCGAATGCTCTATATCTCCGTAGGTCTTAGTATACGATCTAGGTTGCATTAAAAGTTCATTACTAACAGACCTCAATGATCTAGTATGAGAACGATAATATAGTTTCTGAGATAAATAGCTAGGCGATGTCCCATTCAGTGATTTATACACGAGAAGCAGAATCTTAAAAATAATTCGATATTGAATCGGTAGCCAGTGAAGCTCACACAAAACAGGCGTCATATGCTGAAACTTACTCACTTGCAACACAACTCTATAGTAATGCATTACAGTAATCTAATTTCGATGTAACAAACGCATGAACAGCAACTTCTGCTGATTCTTTAGTAAAATACTTCCTAATTCTAGATAGGTTCCTCAGATGATAAAATGATGATCTACAGATGCTAGACACATGTGCATGAAAAGACATGTGCTCATCAAAGATAACACCAAGACTCCTAGCCGACTGAGAGGCAACCACGCTCTCATCACCAACACATAAGGACTGAAAAGATGGAGAGGGACGATACTTTGAGTGGATCAGCATAACTCCCGTCTTATCGTGGTTTAGCTTCAATTCGTTGAGATCCATCCAGCGACATATTGCAGAAATGCAGTTCTCGACCCTCGATTTAACAGCGTCCACATCCACCGATTTGAATGCAAAGTATAACCGAGTATTGTCGGCGTATAAATGATAATCTAAGCCATAAGATCTTATCACTTTAGCAAGTGGCGCAGTATACAGAAGGTAGAGTACAGGTCCCAGAACTGAACCTTGGGGAACACCCACGGGAAGATCCCGTACCGTAGAATTCGCCTCATTGATGTTTACAAACTGAGTTCTTTGAGAAAGATAACAATCGAACCATTGCAGTACAGTTCCTCTGATGCCAAATGATTTCTGCAGTCGTGCCAGCAGCAAGGAATGGTCAACAGTATCAAATGCTGCCGACAGATCCAATAAAACAAGGAAAACATTCTCGCCCTTATCCAATGACAGCATAATGTCATTTGTAACAGTGAGAAGTGCAGTCTCGGTGCTGTGAAAAATCTTGTACGCTGATTGAAAAGGCTCGTGTAGATCATTTTCGCCAAGATAGCTATTCAATTGCACAAACACTGTTTTCTCTATCAATTTAGATAGGAACTTTAAATTTGATACAGGGCGAAAGTTACTAAACTGCTCAAAGTCTGCATTTAATTTCTTTAGAATAGGTGATAGCAGCGCTACCTTAAGTTCCTTGGGCAGCAATCCAGATGACAATGACAAGTTAATCACCCTTCTAAATATAGGGACAAGACTAGAATAGCATTTCCGCATGATACTCGCTGGAAGTGGATCCAGTGCGAATGCCTTAATAGTTGAACCCCCAATCAACCCTAAGACGTCTTCATCTGTTACCCTTGTGAACTCGCTAAAGCATGACGTACACTCAAAATCCTCCATAGTGCGCTCCCCCAGCTGCTCTTTTCTAACTAGCAACTCATCACGAATTCGCACAATCTTGGCACTGAAAAAATCAGCAAAGGCATTTGCGAGTTCTTGATCACTGTTCGCAGACGGATATCTTTTGTCTATACTCCTTTGCAGTAATTTATCAAATGTGCGAAAAAGTAATTTACTATCATGGGCAATATGAAGGGAAAACAGTGGCGACAAAGAAAAACCCCAAAGGACAAAAGATACGCCAGAGGCGAGTTTAATAGTGTCAATTTATTGAATTAATGTCTAAAGTTTGCTTTATTTTCCGTTGGAAATCTGCCTTATTTTTTCCCCATACAACATCTTATAAAGCGCTCAAATTTTCAACGGCCGCCGTGTAATACCGCTTTCAATACCGCTTTCATTGAAGGGTCACGTCCCGACTCACACACCGCTAATAAATTAAAATCCTTTGCTTCCCGTGACGTGAGCAATATTCCAGCGACAATAAGTGCACCGTGAAGAGAGAATCGGAGCAAGTTTCGTAGTCTGCGATGAATTTCGCTTCATGCCATGACTTAGAAATTGTATCCTCGAAATAAACATGTTTATGGGATTTCAACCACTCTTTGCTCGCTCTTTTCGGCGTACCAAATATCCGTTTCCGTCTCGAGTTTCTTCGTTTTCCACCGTGACCACCGTCACTAGTCGACGCCATTTTGAAATTGACGGTTCAACTTGAAAAATTTAGGCTGAACTTTTCAAGTTTCGATTCGAAAAACTCGCGCATGCGCCCTCGTGACAGTGTCCCTTTAAGAAAGCGAAGACTGTTAGCTGTTTTAAAAACAAGTTGAAAACTTATATTTTTTGGAAAGCTTTTTTTTTTATCTTAGTAAGCTGTAATTAGACGTACATGATTAGATAGGATTTTTCTTATTTTTTTCTTATTTTATGTATGTGAAAATTATTGTAAGGCGCATTGAGCTTAGGAAATACGCCATATAAGAATGTGTATATTATTATATTATTATTAAATAAAAAATCATTTCTGGGATCACTACTACTACTGCTGTTTAAAGACGTGTTTATAGCTTTAATGCTAAGGACAGAGACTAGCGGAAGAACTTTAAACATAAATAGAAAATGAATGCCATGGAAATACTTGAGATATAAGCTAATTAAAAATTATTGTTAAGTCGAAATAAGAACAATTCCTTTTCTTTTAGTAAAGGAGATCAATTTCGCGTATTCTGTCAGAGCGGTTTTCATTTGAGTGTCGCAAAACGAAAACCAAATCAATTACTCTGACCAATCACAACAGACGCAGACAATCCAATGAACCAATCAGAACTCGAACCAACACACGTAGCCGACGCCAAGCGCGGGAAAACGCGTGCGAAGATGTCAGAGTTTGAATTCTGATTGATTGGTTGATGGTTTATAAAGTGGCGCGAGATTTTTTCAGCCAATCACAAAGCGTAGCAATGCAAAACCAAGGCAACTGCAAAATTACTTTCGACACTCGATTGAAAACAGCTCTAAACCGGAATTAAAAAAAATAACCAGAAAACCCTGAAACGAATGCGCCCGTAGTCTGTTAATAATTCCGTTTTGCTTATAAATAAGATCATCTTGCTGTACAAATCAATAAGTATACCATACATGGTTATAAGTGATATAAACATCCAAGTATTAAAAACTTTTCATTTCTTAAATAACACATTTGTTAAACTAGCCACCGAAATTTAGGAAAACAAACACGGTCAACTCTATGTGAGAGCAAGCCAGGGTCCAACAAACAAGAGAGTCGACGGGAATTGACAAGAGATGACGACAATTGACAATGGTCGACGAGTGTTGAAGACATTCGACGAGAATTGACGAGAGTCGATGAGAATTGACGGGAGTCAACGAGAATTGACGAGTCAAACGCTTTGATAGAGAACACGAGTCGGTGACCAAACAAGATCAAAGGGTTTAACTTTGTAGATTTTAAGCAGACCCGAACTCTGTAAACGACAGTCGATCAGCGCGTAAGAAAATAAGCGACCAAACGAGAGTGTGAGTGAATTCTTATTAATTCTTTTGCATAGTTGAGCAGATCCGCCACTCTTTTAGAGCGAACGAGAGCAGCCTTTCGAACAAAATCGAAAGTTCAAACTCTCGTCGATTCTGATGAAACTTCGAGCAGACCTGATTCTTTGAGGGAACCGAATACAAAGAGAAAGAAAAGAACGAACAATAGCCAGCGATCAAATGGGAGCGAGAGTGTGAGCTTTTATCGATTGACATGAAAAATCGTGCAGACTGAAACACTTTAAGAGCGCCTGAGAGTTTGTGGTTAAACGAAAGCGAGAATCAACTCTTATCAAATCTCGCCGAATCTCTTGAAGGTGGACACGTTCTTTTCCTCCAACACTGATTTTTCTTAGAGACCGCTATAAAGCAGATACGTGGAATTTGTTTTTGACTTATGTCACTACATTGACGTACATCATCTACCACTAGATAAACACCTCGACTTCTAAGTTGGACTTCTCGGGGTGGGGGGACTCACATATATAATCGACGGGTGCGAGCGTCGGACATTTTGAAAGGAACCCATAAAATGGTACCAGCAACCTGTTTTGTGGGTGTGGTTCACATTAATTTTTACCCATACGAGGTAGCAATTATTGCTAAAGAGTTGTTCTTGTCAGCATATTTTTCAGTCCGGTTTAAAACCTCAAAAGATTTCAGAATTACTCTGACACTGGTCATTTCTGTCTGTAACACACTTAGTGGTACCAAACCACGCAATGTAACTACTAAGGTGTATGACGATCATCCCCGTCACTTTTGTACGAAAGTCAAATGCCGTACTTCACATGAGCCGAACCTAATTACAGTTTAGGTCGACTCAGATTAATTAAGGTCGCCTGGTGAGTCAAACGTCGAACTAATTCAGCCGAACTCAACTGCACCAACCGTCAAGAACGGCTAGCACGTCACAAGAGCCGAACTCAATTAATTGAGCTCGACTAATGTGAAGTACGTTTAACCAGGGCCTAACACCCTTAGTGGTACCAAACCAAGCAATGTGACTCCTAAGGGTATGATGATCACTCCGTCACTTTTATACGACGGTTACCCCCCTTCCCTAGGGCAGAGTGTGTCTGCTCTACACAGAGTTGACTATTTACATATATAGTTAAATAAATATTTCACTCCAGGTGAAAGTGTTACGGAGACGTAGTTAAAATCTCTTTAGTCGAATTATCTATACTGTTCAAGGAACGTACTTTTTACAGTTTCAAGTACAACTAAAAATATTTTACACTGTAAAAAAATTTGGCTCTTTTGGAAAAAAAAACTTATGATAAATAACATGATATGAAACACTCGCCGTGATTAATCCTGATTGTCATAAGAAAACATTACTTTACATGCGTTACACAGTTCATATACATTGCGTTACACGTTGAGTTATTCTTTAAGAATTTAGCGGTGTATGTAAGCCGCAGCCTCTAAATGATGATGTTCTTTATCTTCATCCCCTGTCGTCTTATCTATTTAAGGACTTTGTAAGGAGAAGTAAGATGCTCCTGGGAGCAAAACGGTCACCCGATCTTTTTAGATTGTGTTTGTTGCACATAAGAAACGCTTTAAAAGTCACAAAAAGCTATTTGCCAACAATCAAGTAACTTACGTGGCGGGTTCTGGAGAGGGGCGAGGGGGAAGGGGGGGAATTTGGGCATGTTTAAAGCGCGAAGCAGTAGGAGGAGGGGGGGGGGGGGGGGGGGGGTGGGTGAGGGGTTTTCCTTCGTGCTTCGCGCTTGGCACTCCTCCACGTGCGCGTTCTCATTTCCCCTTCCTTCTCCTTTCTAGCACCTGTCACGCAGGTTAACAATCAAGTAACGCGTCCGGTCAACAGCCACGCAATACTCATCTCAAAGCCTTGAGCAATGACAGGCTGGTGGTAACGCTTCTCGGAAAAGATCAGGGTGCTCTCAACCAGTCACACACCACTCACCTAGAGATTCTCACATTTCCTTAGGAACAAACTATCACAATACTCCAAACTCTTGTCTCGCTTCTAAGCTACGGAAGAAAGTACGCTTTGTTAAAAAATCTGCGCTACGATTTTCCCTATCTCTATGAGTCACGCAACGCTCATCCCAGAGGTCTGTGGCCCTCAGATCACCGACCGAAGGTGACAGAGCGTTGCGTTACACTCCCTCTTTTTCATTGCTCCCCTAAAAGATCACCCAAATTCCTGCTGCCCTCCAAACACATGTCATCATGCGTGACACGTTGTAATACACGTTGCGTTATAAGTCAGGAGATAACAAAAAGAATTGTGAATAACAGTTAACTTGATTTCCTGTTATTCACTTGGTCTTAACTTGTCCTTGGTCCGTCCCAGTTGCCTTTCGTTCTTCAATTCTGGCAAGCGCTGCGTGTACTCGGAAACTAAGTCTGTTCTCAAAGTCATACCCATTGAAATTATCCTGTGATTGAGAGAAACAAGGAAGGCATTAAAACGATCTAAGAATCACTTTAGTCAAAGCAACTTGTTCACCCTTCAACCCTTTCACTCCCGAAGAGTGCCAAAGATCAAAATTCAAGAAAAATTCAAATTTCATTTTATAAAATATTGAAAAAGAGAAATGGTACCATGCAAAAGTACTGCTGAAGAGGTTTCATTTGAATGGTCACACCATAGGATTTCGTCAACAGTCTCAAAAGTTAGAACTACACAACATGTCTCCATAATTGACTCTGGGAGTGAAAGGGTTAAAGTGGGTACAGTATGTCACCACTTTTAGTGTTCCTTTGACCCTTTAAGCCCTAATATCAAAATTTAAATTCTCATTTCTAGTTCCTATACATTTCCTATAGAAGTAGTGGGGAGAAGTTGTTGAAATATCAAGAGAATTCATCTTGTGTGATCATCTCCTTAATTCTCATGACCTTTTTGATTGATAAGGCATTGATATTACACGGAGAAATTTGATTCTGATCACTCTTATGAAGTGGAAACCCAAACATAATAGTTCAGTTTAGTTTAAGATAGCCAGGATGGAAATGTATTGCAACTTGCTGAAAAAAATGGGCCAAGTTTGTCAAGTTTATCGCCTTTTGTCTCAAAAAAACTCCCTAAAACTCTGATTATGGCTTATTGTGTTTGAGTAAACGCATCTATATCTACATCTTCTTTTACGCAAGAGGCACAAGCAGCGATGACTCGCAAAACTACTAGCTGAGAATCGCCAGCTTTTTGTAGTTATTACTGAAAACAAATAAGTCAACATACCTTGACTTTTTTCAGCAGCTCTTCTCCTTTTGCACTCATCTGAAAATTAAGCACATGTTGTCTATAAGAGCAGGTTTGGGTGGTGCTTGGTGTAAGCCTGATTTTTCCAATTTCGTTTGTTTTCAGCACGAGCTGCACGTGCTATGCTTCAACTTCTTGGCAATTTGCATACGGTGCACATTTGTATACGAACACACAATGCTACGTCCTAGCGTTCCTACATGTACTCTGAATAGGCCATTTGCACGATGGCGTCATTTGACTACAACTACCAGAATTCATTTCGTTTTTCCTTTCTTATTTAAATTCTGTAATCCCAGTGCGGTTTAAATAACAATAGCCCTAATTTGCACTACAAAACAAAAAACTGAAGGATTCTGGTAGTTGTAGTCAAATGACGTCATCGTGCAAATGGCCTATTCCATTGTGCCATTCTAACAAAGGAGACTTGAATAATTACCTCCCGGTGAGGATGAGCCTGCACGTAAAAGACTATTATGGTATTTTTCATAGTTTCTGGAGTGGGCAATAGGCCATTTGACTATCTTCAATGGCTCTTCACTCAACGTCACGTTAATGATTATAACTTAAGAAATATTGAAGGAAAGCTTTCGCTGCCCAAGCCAAATACTTATTACCTAAAACGAAGTTTATGCTACAGTGGGGCCTGTTTGTGGAACAACTTGCTCCAAGATTTAAAAAGCGTTTGTTCTATTGGGCAGTTTAAACGGGGTATTAAGAAAGTATCTGAGACATCGGATTCCCACACGGCAATCATGTAAAGCAGTTGTAGTAGTTTTAATTTTTAATTATTAACTTAACTGATGATTCTCCGTGTTTAAATAAAGATTTACATTACATTACATTACATGACGTCATTTGACTACTACTACCAGAATCCTTCAGTTTTTTGTTTTGTAGTGCAAATTAGGGCTATTGTTATTTAAACCGCACTGGGATTACAAAATTTAAATAAGAAAGGAAAAACGAAATGAATTCTGGTAGTAGTAGTCGAATGACGTCATGGTGCAAATGGCCTATTGAGTGTTGTAAAACTGTTTGGAATCAAAGCAATGATTCTGGCCAATCACAACAGATGCTGACTATGAACCAATCAGAACTCAAAGCCAAAAACTGCCGGCACCAAGCGCGGAAAACGGGTGCGAGCAAGTCGCAATTGATTTTGGCCTAAATCCTGCGTGAGCTATTACAAAGCGCGTAGTAATCCAAAACCAAGGCAAATGCGGACAATACTTCGGCACTGCCATATCTTTAGTACTGCAGCTCTGTACGAATCAAAAAGCTCGTTATATCCAACTCACCGCTCTTAACCAATCAATACATGCATTCTATTGTAACTTACCTTTTCAGTCTGTGCATAGAGAACACCAAGTTCATAATAAGCAAACGGCGGGACGTGCGGGTCTGGGGGAGACCGACCTGATTTAACCACCGCTTCCTGGAAATGCTGTCAATCAAACAAACATAATCCAACTTATAATAGTTATGAACTGTGTAGCGCCGATCATATGACATGGATATGTTTAAAAAATGTTGTTAATTAAAAGCGCTTTTGATGCTGAAAGTTCAGAGGTTTCGGGACTTCTGTCCCTTCCTTCCTGAGGAAGGGACAGAAGTCCCGAAACGTCTGAACTTTCAGCATCAAAAGCGCTTTAACAACATTTTTTAAACATATTCATTTCATATAATCCAACTTAACTGGTTTCCTTCTGGTTTTGCAGCTTATTCATTGAAGAAGAGCACCTTTGTTCTGATTAGGTTGAGTGTCTGTTGCATTAAGTTCGCCCCTAAAGTATGGAATAGCCTACCGTAATCAGCGTGTCAAACGCGGGAAACTATGAGATCAGCGAAAAGCGCGAGAAAACATGCGCGCGATACCAAGTGCAAACAGTGTCAAGCGCAGGGAAACACGTAACCGATGACAAGCGCGGGAATAGATTACCCAGTGTGAAGAGCGGGAAACTTCATCTCGATGAGCGAGAAATGTTCTGAATGTTTTCGTTTACGCACCTGGACAGCTAAGTCGGTTTTCTTGAGTACTTGACAAGCCGCTCCTTGAATAAGAGACTTCAGTGGAATAAGACTCACGCTAACTTTACACTCCTCTAAAGCTGGAGTGAAAGAAAATAAAAAAAAGAAACATTTGTGTCTGTTCTCCAACTGACAGATTAAACAGAGTGCAGTAGGAGATGTGAACGAGTTTATCCACATCATGGGGTTTATCCACATCTCTGTTCTGTGCATGACCAGGGACACGAACAAGAAACTCACCAGAAAGAATTTTATTTAAGACAGCTTCGCTACAAGTGTAGAATGCGCGCCACACATAGAGTAACTCCAGTGCTAACAGCAGACAATCTCCTTCTGACGGAGGTGTCTTCTTGTAAAGAGCAGCCTGCCAAAACAACAGGAAAGATAAAGTAAATATAGATTACTTCATGGGCAGTGCGGGTATACGGTATTCACGAACGAGTTGGTTCGTATCAGACATCTAACGAGCGAGGCTTTGTGAGCGATTGAGATTTCTGTTACAAACCAACGAGTGCATAAATACCGTACAAAGCACTGCCCATGCTGTAAGTTGTTTATTTTATACATACTGACAGTTGTGATTGGACGAAACACTTTTTTGACTGTGAGAAAGTCGTTTCACCATTCTGATTGGCTGCGAACCCCGAACGGAGTTTTCACATGCCAAATTTCAATAGAAAATCTCAATAAGTATGAAATAAAGGCATGTTTTCACTGGCGACATCATAAGCATAACCATAAATGGAAGAACAAGAATTTGCGTCAAGTGAAAACGAAGATTGAGATAAGCATTAGATTGATCCTTGTGCTTTGAGCGGTTTTCAATTGAGTGTCGAAAGTAATTTCACGATTGCTTTGTGTTTGCATTGCTACGCTTTGTGATTGGCTAAAAAGTCTCGCGCCACTTTCTTATCCAATCAGAAACAAAACCAAAACCAATCGTGACTTGCTCGCACGTATTTTCCCGCGCTTGACGCCGGCTGCATGTATTTGCTTCGTGTTCTGATTGGTTCATTGGATTATCTGCGTCTGTTGTGATTGGCCAGAGTGATTAGTTTGGTTTTGGTTTTACGACATTCAAGTGAAAACCCCTGTATGTCGCTAGTTAAAACCAGGCTTTAGCCTATGTGACAAGCCCTAGTTCCCCTGATTCCCTAGTTCCCAGCTGCCAGTCAGGATAACTTTCTGCAAACAGGTTGCAAACAAATGTGACAATCATCGTGCTTTTTGCTAAAACTAGATTTGTGGATTTGTAGAGCATGCATGGAAAAAAGTGAAACTAAACTTGTCAATGAATCAAAGAGAACAAATGGAAAACAAAACCCAGTCCCGGGTGCTCGTCGGAAATTTTCGAAAAACACTCTAAAAGGTACCAGAATCTCGTTTGATAGGCGTGGTTTCCTAAGCGGTATCAGTCTACGAATTTCGATCCCTAAAATGTACAACGAGCACCCCTGTCATTTTCATATCAAATTCTCCCCCCCCCCCCCACCTTCCCGATAACCCAGTCAGTACCATGTTCGTGAAAACAAGTAACTGGTGCAAATGGCAGAAAAACGTCTGACGTCTGACTGTTGCAAAATGTGGCAAAACTGGCAAGAACGGGAACATGCACGAAAGTCAATCCAATTATATTGTGCAGTCACTCAAAAACAATTCTGGATATTAAAAAGTGGCGCCTGACTCATTGAAAACATTGACTTGGTTTTAAGCAGTCATTATTTTTATTTACAAATTTATAGAAAAATGCTTACCTTTCTGATAAGAAACAGCTCCAAAGGAGTTTTCTTCTTTACAAATTTATGAACTTGTTTAAATTGTGCATGGGCCTCTGTTGTGCTACCTAAAATACCTATTGTGACTACAAAGAACAGAAAACGGAGGGATATATTAGTGATGATAGTACCATTTTAGTGGCTCATCCTCGGTGTAAAAACCTATCTTTGTTTTTTACCCATTTCTACCTATTGTTGTCTTGCACTCTTTTGTTTTATATTTTTTCGTTTTCTACGTCACTCGTGAGTTTCGCAGCTTTTTAAACACATTTTTGTGGAGTGGGATGGGAAGAAAAGCTGGTCAGGAGCAGGAAGTCCCAACAGGAGGTGGGTAAAAAAGGGAGTGACATGTTTGGGTCCCCTGTCACCCCCCCCCCCCCCCCCCCCCCCGCCCCCACGCACACATTTTTGGGATAGAACTGGGAGTAAATGGTACAAATGGAAGTCGGACACCTGGACCCCTCTCCCCCCCCTCCTATCCCCCCCGTCCTATCCCCCCCCTCCCCTACAGTTGGAAATGGCAGTAAAGGGTACGAAAATGGGCCCCCTCTTCCCAACCTCACATTTTTGGGATGAAGGGTACAAAGAAATTACCTCCACAGAGATAAGCATAGTAACTTTGTGACCACTTAGATTCTTCTTTCAGCCTGCAAATTAACATGGACAGTACACATAACAACGAAATGTGAGCTCTTCTGCTTAAGATCATCTTAATGTAGGGTTTAATGTATTGGTATAAGTACTCGCCTCAAGTTTGATTCCCGGTCCCCAGTGACATATACATAATTGTTATATAGATGGAGTTTTTGTAAATACAACGCTCGTGTTGATTGGTTGATTCATCGTCACATGACATCTAACAAACAAACTGTTTCCCGCCAATTGTGCTAAGCGGGCAACATTTGCGAAAGCGGGCAACAATTTTGACGTCAGAGGGTAACATTGCACTGTTGCCCGCTAGCGCACGTGATCAGACCGTGACAAAAGGTGGCCTGATTATGATGGATCGAGTGCTCGGCGCGTTTTTCAAACTGTCTTTGTGTTGTGTTTTTTTTGGTGCTATATAACAAATCACTTAATGACTGATCCCTCGGGAAACAGTGAATTTTGTTTCCCTCGAATCTCGATGTTTCCCTCGACTTCGTCTCGGGAAACATCGAGATTCTCGGGAAACAAAATTCACTGTTTCCCTCGGAACCAGTCATTAAGTGTTTATTATAAAGTTGAGTTTGCTATTGGTTATAAATAAGCACATTACCTCCGTTCATGGCAGATACATGTACATGTGCCAACATTTTCAATTATAATTTCCAATTATCTACACTATAATCTAGATATAGAGGACCAAGGCACCATTTGCAGTTATCGAGATATGGACATTAATTGGGGCAAAAATTAATAAATGGATACTTGTAATACATTTCTGAAGCAACAAGGCCTCGGGAAAAAAAATCTACGTTTTTGTCAATTTATTGTAAACTGTGTAAAAGCAACTTAGCATTAGCTATTCTAAGAGATGCTTTCTTCGATCTTTCTGCAGTTGTCACTTTTTGTTTCTTAATAATATAAAGATTTAATTCATGTTTGGGTTGTTGCTCATGGGGATCATATTTTAGAGTAAGTTGCATGCTACTTTCATTTTTTCATGTTCACAACGCGAAGAAAATTTATGTTACACTAAATTAACGCGAATTTTTCAAAAGTTAGGTTTATATGCATTAAATTAACGTGAATTTTTCGATAAGCATCTTGCTTTATTTACTGCGATTTTCATAATTCTGCAAACTCGTACTTTACTTTAATTTTCTTAACGCCAAACTGCGTTTTGGCTTCCGTCAATAAAACCTTCCAAGACAAGTGCACGGATGTTTCTAAGTTTTTTTTTAAAGCCGAAAATTTGGTTTTGAAGCCTAACTAGACCCTATCAATTCAAAAGATCTTTCAAAGCCACCGTGAAATGTGACTCTGAAGAGCCAATGGAGGAGTCATGAACTAATAAGGTTTTGTAATGAAATAAAGGTGCTTTAAAATAACAATGTTAGTTGTGAAATAGCGTGCATTTTAAAATTTACATCGACATTAATTAAGATACATTAAATTAACGTGAAGTTTGTAAAATCGCGTTAATAAAGTGCATTGTTAATTTCCTATAATAAGGTATGTTACATTTGGAAATTTCTAGAAGAAAAGGAATAGTTGTTAATGAAACATGTAAAACAGTCATACCTAAAAAATGCTGGAAGAGCATATTCCCACTCTAGTCTTAACATGTGACACCAACCTGAAAGAACATAATTAAACATAATTATTTTCTAGCAATAAAAAGTTATAGAAATTGTAGATAAAAATCAAATGATGTAGTGATATTTTATTAATCTAAAATTATAATAAAATCAGGCTTACTGTATGATACTATGTTGTAGGTTGAAATGAAATTCAGGTTAAAATCAACCTAGCTTGATTTTGAACTACCTTTGTGTCTGATTTATGATAATGAATCAAAGACAAAAGAAATTCAAAATCAAGCTAGGTTGAAATCATTTTAACCTGAATTTCATTTCAACCTACAACAACTATATCTACTCACTCAGAATACAGCATGTACATGTGCAGTGTAAAATGAGCAATACTTGTGATATTGTGTATGTTTTCTGGCAGTGCATTGCATTCAATTTCAGAGTAGCCACGCTAAATTAGCCCTTTCTTCAACATTGAACTGCAACATTTTACCCCGATGATGCCCTAAAATTACTCTTCAAGAAAATCTCAGGGAATATTAAAGAAGGTAGGTCCCTAGCTAGTACATTATTAAGAACTACAATGTAGCTGGTGAAAAAGGTTTTTTGGGTGCTCATGGTAAGGTGCATCGCACTGTAAAACCCCAGGGGGTAACAAAAGTCCAGGGGGGGGGGGGGGTCCTCTGGATTTACATGTAAAGTGACCATTAAGTGCAAAGATGGGTTTGAAATTTTTGATTTCAGGATTTTTTTGGGTAAGAACATTTTGGCAAGTATTATTTGGGGTGGCTTGAGTGAAGTAGGAATTTTTTTGAAGTAATGTATTCTAAAGAATATGAAGATTCGTGGTAAAGAATCGCTGCCATGCGTAGTGCCCTCATGGTGCTACAAACAGCCAAACTTGTGAGTACCATTTAATCCCTTCTGGGTATTTTTAAGGTTCGAAAGTTCAGCATGGGATTTTTTTGCATTTATGTTTTGGTTTGGGGCATTTTATTGGGTTTTGCTGGAAGCCCTAGGGAATTTTTTTTTGTTTTGTTTTGATTTTTGCCCCCATCGGCACATTCCTATCACTTTAAATCTGGAATTTCCCTTCCCCCCCCCCCCCCCCCCCCCCCCCCCCCCCCCGGAGACAAAAGCTTGACTGTTTCACTTGCTCTTTTTTAAAATAGACAGTGTCCAGATGTTGATAAGCTGGCAGCCTACTTTTAATGTTTGTTTTTAAAATTAATAGAATACCTGAGTCTGTGGTACTGCACTTGGTAGTGTTCTGATTAATACAGAAAATCAATGTATAATATTTTGAACTCACCTATTTCATATTGACAAATTAGTGCTATTTCTTTTTGCTCTGCGGCAAATCGCATGGCCTGATGAAACTCATCTAGAGCTTCTCCTACACGACCCTAAGAAAGTGAACAAAACACAAAGTGGATAAATAATGCTGACACAATTTATGACTTGTACAGTGAAACTGAATTGAATGGAGAAATTCTCCACAAGCAGAAAACTGTTGAAACTGATTGGCTTAACATGTACTTTATATATAAAATAAATTGGCTGCCAAGAATAATTATAGGTCGAGCACATTATATAAAACTGAACACGAGTTGGATTAATGTAAGTTGTAGTTCAATTTTGATTTTCCTTTGCTATATATTCATTATCATATATTAACATAGAAAAGAACAAATTTTGAACCAAGGATAAAATTGAACTACAACAGATACAAAGTACCAGAGTGCAATAAATCCATTATACATGACTGTACACTGTAGCTGGAATAGACAAGTCTTCACAATTAGCCTTAAATGACTCACAACTACCGGAGCTTAACCTGGTTCCTGTAGCATGAAGCGACTGAGAGTATCACTACTCCCCCCCTGGATGGGATGCTAGTCCACCGCAAGGTTACCCCCCCAGCATATGTCGCCAGTACCATTTATACACATGGGTAGAGAGAGAGACAATGGGGTGCAAAGTTTCTGGTCTAAGCAAACAACAGGATAGCAGAGACCAGGCTTGAACTACCGATGACCTTCAGGTTAAAAGTCCGACACGCTAACCACTTAAGACCACTGCGCCTCCACTGTCATAACTGGAATAACAAAGTTTGCAATAATCTAATAAGAGGCTCTTGGGCCAATTGTAAATCAAGCAACTAAATTACCTACCTTAAGTCTTGATACAAGTCCCTTGAAGAACAGAAATACTGCAGAGCAGGGGTACTCCTTGTAGGATTCATCTAAGATGGCAGTTGCATTCGCCAAACCTATGAGTTGAACACATAATGAACAGACTTATTGAGCTATAGTCATGCCAAATGCCTGGATAAAAATCTTCAAGTTATTTACCCAATAATATTTCAGATCAAAATGGTATAGACTGAGACCAATGATCCTTTGGGTGTAAACCACAAAATGTTTCACACGACAGTTTTGTCAGAGGAACTGCTTCTTTAACTGACACCTATTAAAGATTTAATCTAATGACCCTATGCACCAACTCGTGACTATCAAACAACCTTTGCACTCTACTCTCTCATATGCGATTTGCTCCAACACTGGACCCCCCCCCCCCCCCCCCCATGCATCCTCTGCGTCCAACTCCCACCTTCTCCTCCCTGCAATGCCGTTTCAATGGGTAGGGCAAATGTTTGGGCGGGGGTGTACTGCTGAGACCCTTAACCTATACTAGACCATTTTAGCTGCATTTTGCAACCCTATTCTAGACTAAACACCAAAACATTCTACCCTATCCTAGACCTTTTCTATACTCGCTATTTTCCAGAAACTCGTTCACTATCACAGTCTAAGATACATGTACCAGAGGTCAGTAAAAATGCTGTACTTCCAGCCGTACCGATTTTTACATGCCATTTGCCAGTAAACTTCGTCTAGACTAAATTCTTCACACAACTGATCAGTTTCGCGGAAAATGATACCCTATTCTAAACCAAAAATATCTGATTACTATACCCTATCCCAGACTAAACTGCCTGAAAACCGTACCCTTCACAGTGGCACATACCTATATATCTCATATACGGGAGAACCCCCCCCCCCCCTCCACCCCCAGGAGGTGACCATTACCTATCGCATTTAGAACGGGAAAAATAATATGCACAAACCTAATATGCACGGGTCAGTGGAATTACAAAGAAAAATTTACATACAGCTGATAAATGGAAGGAACAGAATGGGTGAAATTTTGCATATTATTTGTCCCTCTGCTATAACTTGTTCAAATTTACTTCATGTAATCACGAGCTAAAAAAACATTATTTTGGAAGTGTCTATAATGATTTTTATTAAATAAGAGGTAACTGAAAGTTATATACAGACCTTCCTCATTGCTTCCTTCATCAAGGGCAACAAATGGTCGAATCACTGCATGATACCACAGAAGGGTGAGCCTGAAAGTACACATCAAATAGACACATGTGCATTATTAAAGAGCTATTGTCACCACTTTTTATAGTGTACTTTAAAAAGCCCAAAACATATTTATTTCAGTGGGAACCCATTCAAATATAATGGTCCAGTTTTGTTTAAAAGTGTTCTACTAGTGCTCTAAGAGTAAACATAAGTGTCTTGGGCTGCAGATGGCTAGGATGGAAAAACATTGCAAGAGAGTTGTTGCAAGCACACTCAAATTGAAGAGTTCCAGGCTTAAGTGATACTGCAAACTGAATACGGTTATGACACAGCAACATCAACCAGTATTAATACCTTGCCACAGGTGCTTTCATATCTTCACTCTGACTTGCCAAGTTCAGTGCCTGGACTCCGACGTCCCTGTTTCCTGAGAATCCAAGAAGATGACAGAACTTCAACAGTTTGGGCGGTACCAGTGAGATCGCCAAATGAAATAACCCATAACCACATGAAACAGCAGCTTGCAGGTGCTTGAGGGCTTCAGGGCTGACTGCTCCAGGGCTCTCCTCATTTATAGCGAGGTGATCCATGGGAGATGCTATGTCATCGGGGTCCAGGGGTGAGACAACACCCACTCCAACTGACTACAAGAAAAGTGCAGTAAATACAACAGCTATTTCATTATTAACTATTTCACTCCAGAGTCAATAATGGAGGCATGTAGACAGTCTACACTGTAGTTCTAACTTTTGAGTCTGTTGATGAAATCCTATGGTGTGACCATTCAAATAAAACCTCTTCGGCAGTACTTTTGCATGGTACCATTTGTTCTAACTTTTCAGTCTGTGGATGAAATCCTATGGTGTGAGCATTCAAATGAAACCTCTTCAGCAGTTACTTTTGCATCATACCATTTGTTTTTCAATATTTTAGAAAATTGAAATTTGGGATTTTTCTTGAATTTTGATATGGGGCACTTTTGGAAGTTATATATAAAGGGTGTGGCAACTTTTGTCACCTGTAGCCACAAAAGGGCGAATTAAAAGTGTTAAAGCCTTGCTCCAACAACATACCGGTAATGTTGTTGGATCAAGGCTTTAACACTTTGAATTCGCACTTTCGTGGCCACAGAGAAATAAAATATTTGGCCATGGAGAAAATGAAAATTTTAATTTGAGGAATCTTGGCCATGAAAGGGTTAAACCTCAAAAGACCACAAAGTGATATCATGTGGAGTACAAAATATTTAGCATGTGCACAGTGATGTAGCTAGGTGAGGAGGAGCGGGGTGTCCTGTAGGGTTCCTGTGACCCCCACCCTCCCCCCCCCCCCTTTGGTAAAAAAAAAACAAAACAACAATAACAACCTGGCCATCACGAAAAAAGAAATCATACCGCCTTTTCAAAATATGTTCAAAGAGTAGGTTACTCATGACTCAGCAAAAGTAAAAGTACATGTACAGTAGGCTGGGGTTTCAATTGTTTAGAAACAGACGTGGTCACTGCTTTAGAGGAGGCGGCTGATTGGGACTACAGCCTACTAGTTTTGAGAAAGCCTGGGCGCGCAAAACAGATTGGGAGAACATGGGCCTTTAATTTTGTTGTTTTAAAAGTATTTTGCAAATCAAATGAAAATTTAAAAAATAAATTTTGTGTACTTTTGATTTTGGTTGCTCTTGGTACAGTGTATCTACATTTGGTTGTAAAATGACCACAGTTAGAATTATTGCGGTACCTTTTACATGTAAGTTTTAACTTTTGAGTCTGTTGATGAAATCTTATGATGTGTCACCATTCATACATGTATGAAACCTCTTCGGCAGTACATATATTTTCGCATGATACAATATTTGTTTTTCAGTATTTTATGAAAAGAAATTTAGGGATTTAATGTCTTGTATATTTTTGATTGTTGGCACTCTTTGGAGTTCATGGCTTAAAGGTTAACACTGTCTTGAGGTTAATAACTACCTCATCTAAAGCTTCTTCCCCTTCATCCATAACATCTTTAAGAGCACCATTGCCCTCACCCCTCAACTCAGGAGCCCACATAAGGAATGGTCCACCAACGGCACTGATCTCACAGTAACACTTGTCATAGAGTTTCCATGCACGTCGCATCAGATAGCCACCCTTGATGTAATCAGTGATGCCTGCAATTAAGACCACATTCATCACATGTAGGCCAGGGCCATCATTTGACAACCAGAATAATTTTAATTATAATCAATATAGCAAACAAGGAATTTGACGAAATGGGTTGATGAGTGGTCCATCGTTTTTATAGCGGTCCATATTGCAAAATTTGGCCTTGGACTGAGCCTCAGGGAATCAAAATGCTTCTTTTCATCATCAACCAGTTTGCCATAATAATAAATTCCCATACAAACCTTTAACATTCAACATCTCTGTAAACATAATTTAAACTATTTATAATGTATGTACATGTAATGTACAGCTGTATGCATCTGATGACAGCAAACTAAGGTCAAATTTTGCAATACTGTTATTAACTAATATTTTAATAGGATGCCCTTTCATAACATGATTTTCATGAGCTTGGGCTGCCTGTGGCATGACCATTCAAGTTGAGGCAATAAAGCAGCACTTTTGAGGCAGTATGCACGTCTGGGAACACCTCACAGGATTGGCTGAGAAAACAATAGAACAAACAACAGAACAATAGACCCTACTCCTGAAAACAATACACGTGCGTGATAACCAGGTCCAATGAAATTAGAGGTTCTGAAGCATGGTATCTGGCACTTTCCTTTGTATACTACATGTAGCATTCTAAATAATTATTTTTAGTCCCTGAAGTTAGGGTAAATTCTGATGAGCAACATTAAATTTGGTTAACATGGTTAAATTTGGACTGGTGTCATATACGCACTCCCCTAACACGGGCCCTCATATTTTTGCTTATTTTACCTTGTTTTAGGAATGTAAGAAGAGCCATGTACAGCTCACAGTCAGCGTACAAAATCTGCCTCATAAGCTGCTCATCACGCCCCAGTTCTGCAGTCTTCCTGGCTGTGTTTTCCACGTAACAAACTCTCTGTGCTCTCTTGAGATTTTCAAGAGCTCTGTCCAGTTGGTCATCTTCAAATGTCAGGATGGCTTGCTGAGGAGAGAAAAAAATAGTCGAAAAAGTCTATAAGAGCTGTAGTCTTCGCAAGCTTTGTGGTGAACCACAATACCAATACTTAACCCGCTTTTTAAGGCTGCAAATGACAGTCTGTCATTGGACAATAATGCTATTTATTGTCTAAGGAAACAACATGATTCTAGAAATAACCTACTGAAACAACCTTGTTCCTATAAAAGGTTGCAAGTGAAACACACCAACTAACAGACAGTGTATAAGTTATTAATTTATTTTGAAAATTATTTTTCTGACATTGCATGTGACTGGGGGGGGGGGTGGGGGGGTGGGGGAAGGGGGAGGGGGAGGGAAGTTTAAAGCTCATTACCCTGTAGACAGTAAAACATGAAAAAAAAACACTGAGCTCTTCTGTCACTTACAACAAAGTCTACCATCCCTGAGCCTGCACTCATTAGTGGGCTGCCATCACTGAATGAAACAGAAAAAAAAAAAAAACAGTTAAACTGGTTTGAAAATTTTCAAACCAAAGACCAATCACAGCAGTCGTAAACAATCCAATGAACCAATCAGAGCTCGATACAATTACATTTCGGCAGCGCCAAGCATGCAGGGGCGGATCCAGGAATTTCTGAAAGGGGGGGGGGGGGGGGGGGGTCTGGGTGCATTCCTCCCTGGAAAATTTTTCCAATTTTACCCTCTGAAACGTTATTTTCAGCACTCCAACTCGAAAAGCGTTTGTTAAATTAAAAAATTGACAATCAGTCAATTGGTGGAAGTGAAACAACTATGTGTAAAACAATGTTATTGTATTATTTTTATGAACCACGAGGGTAACACAGATCTGATAGGGGGGTCTGGACCCCCCCCCCCCCCCCGACCCTCCCCCTGGATCCGCCACTGGCATGGGAAAATGCATGCGAGCAAGTCACTATTGGTTTTGGTTTTACTTCTCTATCTCACCACAAATTGTAATTGAAAGCTTATGAATATGTTCATATAACAAACATGTACTCGTATGCTGTCTTAAAATATTAATGTTAAATTAAAAGACTGCCCAAAATGTTAATAAAATAAAACAGGAAAACCCTTAAAATGCCCAAAATGTTAATAAAATAAAACAGGAAAACCCTTAAAAAAAATAAAAATTATCAATAGGCATTTTTACGTGCAATCCATGGATTTATTAAATTTGGGTAACAAAGGTTAGTTTTGTCTGTTATCTGTCTCATGGTTTGTTTTCAAGTACAGTACAAATACTGGCTAAGACAGATTATCTGCTAACTAAAGACAGGTCAATACTGATAAGACAGATTATGCATGCAGATGAAGTTTTGGCAGACACTAAAACGTGTCCGTCACATAATCTGTCTTGTACCTGTTTTGGCAAGATTTCTTCATACTCTGGCCAATACATTAATAACTTTTAGTAAACACTGTCATACCTTCAACAGTTGTATACATAATGAATTTGGCAAACATACAAAGTCACATTTAATAATTAGTCCATACATGTATACATGTACATGTACATGTACATGTAAGACTACATGTACCTGGCAGGTGCGAGAAAACAGATCTACTGAGGTGGGTTTTTTGGAGGTGAACCACACATGCAATGTGTGTGGAGAGGACATCGAGCACGAAGGGAGGGGGAAAGGAAGTGTCTGCAGTGAAGCCATTGTTTTTGCCATTCCGCCCCTTAATAAATATGCAAATATGACATGTCTGTATAACGTCTGGTTGTCAAAAATATTTCATCAGACGAATACATGTAACACATAAAATTATTACATGTATATGTATTAGAATTGTGCCAACAGGGTTCTTGTATTTCATGCTGACAAAAATACATAATATATGCATTACACAAAAACAGTTATACAAAACACCATCTCCATTTAAAAAAACAGAAAACGGATTTCAGTAAATTGGACTTAAAGTTTGAAAAAAAGAAAAAAGAAAAGAAAGTGGTAAAATGAAAAGTAGACTTGTGTATTAAGTTTTTCCCACTGGTTCCAGCATCTACATCTACATCTACATAAATATAAAGTCCTACAAAGAGGGATACCCATCACTGCAAGACGTTAAAAATAAACTAATGAATAAATAATAAAAAATAAACTAATACAGCAGCTAGTGTCTCTGTCAGTTTGCGAGAACAGAACAAATGCAACCTTGAAGCTCAAACTGGAAATTTTGTGCGTGGCTTAAAGTTAAAATTTCACTGACAAGACCTGCTGACAAGTACATGTACAGTGTACACCATGTACTGCAGAAGTTCACATACATGTACAAGAAGGAAGGGAAATGAATATCTGCATGTAGTATAACGGCAACAGCATGATATTCAGGGGCAGATCTAGGAATTTTAGAAAAAGCCATAATTTTTTTTTTTTTTATGTGAGATAATGGGCGCCTCGAGGGATTATCGATAATCATGATAGTTAACTGGGAGATCTTCCATTGGCCAGCGGATGATTGCATGACGCATGCGCGTTTGAGTTGTTGCTCAGAAGATTGCCCTCATGGTTTGCTTCACGCAACTTTGCGGGTGTTTTTGCCTCCTGTTTGCACCCACCCACCCACCTCATGATTCAGTGAGTATTAAGCATTCAGGTAAGTTCACCTTTCTTCTGTATTGTTCTCCACTGAGAGATCAGTGTGACAGGTGCCAGGGGGAGGGAGTGGACCAGTGGGAGGTTGCCATGGTTACCCCCTTTTGTTGCATTTTGTCCACACTCAATATTGCTTATTGCTTGCATTGCTCACAATTGGCACCTACCCTTCATATAAGTACTCTCCATCGACAAGTTAATTATTTGAAAACAACCTTTTTTGGAAATAACTTGATTTCCACTAGCATAGTAAGATAGATTTTTGACGAAGTGCCAGATCAGAATAGAAAATTCTTGGATGGTGCCTTCCAAATAAAAGAAAATTAGCGAAAACTAAGTTTTAGATGCTCTTTTCAAAGAGTTATACTGTTGCCACGGTAATGGCTATGATGTAATTTATAAGCACTCTTAAAGTATTGCCTCTTAAAGTATTGTATGTCCAAAAGTTGTCCATATGATTGGTTGTGTCATTTTTTAATATTTCATCATTTTAGACATGCTATTGAAAGTAAGAAACCCTTACGAGCCTACCTTAGTTTGTGAATTAAGATAGTTCGTGAACGTATGTATCTTAAATCTCTCAGCAACCTCATATTAACACACTTTTACATCGTGTATGATTTATCAGCCGGAATCATGAAGAAATATGACGTTAAACCACAGACACAAATATGGACATTACATATTGACGCAAAACATTTTGATCCAGAGTTGCTAGCCTCAAATGTACTTGGCAATTTAACCTGGAACACTGCAGTGTAAATGTCTACTGTTTCCACATTTCTGGCAAGAAGGCAGGAAATAACAAGTTAAATCAATCATCAAATGTAAAGAGACAGCTGATGGATCAAGAGCCTTTGAATGACAAAGAAATAATTCTGTCCAATCAGAACTGCGTATCAAGTCCTTGATTGACACGTAACTGATTAGTTTTGACCAATCGTTTGGCATCATTTGGGCAGGCCCTACTCATTCCCTTGTCTGCACTCCTCCATGCACTCTGTATATGCCCATTAATGCCCTATTCCCCTCTTCTTTTACCGGCTATGCAAAAAATAAACCTTTCAATGCTTTTGCTTAACAGCTCAAAAAAATAATTACTGAAATGTTTCATTTAAAAACACCATGATTCAAACAAGCAATTTATCACTTAATTTGCACATTTAAATTCAGTATGAATTTAACCAAGTTAAAATTGTCACACCATAATGTCATTTCAAATAGCTATCTTGCAACGCGGGTAACGTCTGTCTGGCTTTATAGAATTATTAAAACCAATTCGAGAATGTCATTTTTTTTACCCCACAAAACGTAGATATAATAAAGAGATATAAGTCTTAAATCATAAATTTTTTATGCCTTGGCTCGGAAAATTTTACTCCTAGATTCCGTCCCTGCAATATGAGGTTGCGAAAAAGATAACAACATTTCCCGCTGCTAAAGTGTTTTGTGTTTTGATACCAAGGCTTTGATAAGCAAAACAAATTCCATTTAAGAATTAAACTGTAGTTTTTTAGAGTATTGAAAAAAAAAGCGATAATTAATGCGACATTCGAAGGCTTAGTTCTCCTAGACAACGCAAATATAATTTGCTCATAAGCTTAAGCCTGCCGAATATTCAGTAAATCTAGACAGGATGAATATAATAATAGCTTAATAACTTAAGCGAAATAACCTTTTCGGAGAGTATGATCATTATTTTCACTTTGATAATAAAATTTACTTGCCAAAAAGGTTGAACCGGAGGTTACAAAACTAGGCCACCAAGGGCGAGAGTATTTTAAAAACAGACAGAATTAAATATTGTGCGTGAAAGAAGCACCGGTTTCTTACACGTAAAATCATCACGAAACAGACACGATCGAAAATAAACAAAAAACACTTGTTTAGGAGTTAACTCGTGCCCAAGTATTTAACACAAATCGCATAATAAAACGGGGATCGTCTACAGTATGACAAAAACAGCAATTAATAGCACGCATTTAGAGCGAGAACAAACCTGTGACTCCGAAAAAGCTTTTGTGATTCTTCAAAGCCATTGTTTAGAAGCAAATTGATCCCATCTCTTGCCAGACCATGATATTCCCAGAAACCCGCGGATGACTTTGAACTTGCATCTTTGAGATCTTTGCATTCATTTTTGTTCGGATTCATAAGGACACCACGTCTGCAGCGTGTTTCGATAAATGCATGCAGGCTAGAGCAAGAAAAACGCTAAAGTATACACACAACTTCCACCATGTTTTTCTTCTGCAAATTTTGTTATATGAAAAGCTGAGAAGTGCAAGGCGTTCTTTGATTGGTCGGCCGATTCGCTTGAGTGCTTCCGAACAATTTCCGAAGATTCCAAATAATTTCCGAAGATGCCACGAAAACTGTAAAACTATTATGGGATTCACTTCATTGCCAGCTACCAATCCAACATGGCTTCCGTCGCCCCGAAGGTTGCAAGGCAGTTATCGTTTGCGCAGAAGTTTAAAGTCGCTTTTCACAACTGGTATATATATGCTTGTGGCTACAGGCAACTTGGTAAGTTATTTTATCAAAGAATGATTTATTTTATACAACTCTATGGGTTCTAGTGGCGGCTATAATATTATCATTGCATAAGCTTAATTCAAACTTGATAATATCGTACTTTAAGCTTACTTATATGATATTATATCATATAATCCAGTAATAACTATGTTTTAAGGATGAAACTGGTAATCGAGATTCTCAGGAAACAAAATTCACTGTTTCCCGAGGGACCAGTCATATTCATGTATTAAAGTGTTTAATGCATCACCCATGAAGAATGAAAGCTACATAGCCTGTTTCGCAGATACGGGATACTGCCCCCAGGGGATGATATATTCCTTTGTTTTCAATGTTCATTATGGGATGCCGTGGGGAGCCAAATCAATATGGCTGCCGTATCCGCGACATGGGCTATGTACATTTATCATTCAGGAGCTTAAGCAATCACAACGGTGACGGCAGTGAGAATGGCACAAAACAATAGGTTTAATGAGCGAAAATAATGCCTCTGCACGTGCGTTTTACATTTTGGTACATTTTATTGCCGTTCTCTGCAAAACAACAACATCAAATGATCAAATTGTAGGTTTTGTGGAGAACATGAACACACAACGGTTATTTTTCCTTTCTTCATTTGAACTGGTAAGCCATTCCTTCAAATTTAGCTCCTGGACAATCCAGAAACATGAGACAAACTAAACAAATTGGAACCACAGGTACATGTAGCCCGAGCTATATGTGTCACAGTAACCGTTACAAGCGAAATTATAAGGATTTGTATGAGAAAAAAACGGTCTATTCTAGGAGCTAAAAAATACATGTACAAACAAGATTTCAATAAAAATTGCCTACCTTACTTTGCTTGTGTGTTTCCTTGTCTCCTGTGTGGATTTTGGTGGCAATTTAGAGCGTTTCCAGTGAGTTTTAGTTCCATTGCTTTCTCTCTATTTATCGTTTCCCAAGGTAGGGTACTTCATCCAAGAGGCTGAGCAGATCCACTGAAGGAAAACCGCCGTAAATTTGGTCCAAACCCTTCAATCGCCTCGAAATTCCGCGTAGACCATGGACGATAGTTCTGTTGTCCATTTGAACGAAAGTAGACAGCCAAGGATGGACAGGTAGCCAGCTGTTTTGGCCAGCTACCAGCCCTTAATGACAGCCCTTTGTACTCAAAAAAAAATTCCAAATGTTATATGGGTGGTCAATATACAATATATATATTATAATAAATAGGAGGGGGCACAATGTTATGCTTTAAATGAGCAGGTCTTTTACAAAACAAATATTGACCAAGTTATGACAAATCATGTTCCTGAAGGTGTCCATTATATTGGGACTGTGCAGGGCTTTACTGTCTTCATTGTACTGTATATTCCAGGTCTTCGTAAGGATGATTTGTTAATGGATGACCATCCTGATGTGGTAGAGGCCATAAAACGTCTTCCTCCCGAGGAGCGGGATCTACGAAACTTCCGACTGAAGAGAGCTTGTGATTTGACAATGAAACATCACATTCTTCCGGAAGATCAATGGACAAAGCCAGCAGAGGTACATGTACAAGCCAATGTCCCATTTTCTAGTGCTGCAACAACATACTGTACTGTGATACCCATACAGTACTGGTATATTGAAGAATTATTTCTCACTATACAAATATGGATATTGAAACAGGATATAATACAAATATGGTACATTTACATTTTCTTAATTTTGCTTTGATAAAGTTAACTTTTCACTTTCCTGACTCACCATAACACAATTCCTAATAAATTTTACTTTATGAGAATCTTACCGGTAAGTGAAAAACACTAACAACAACATGTGGCATCACAAAACACTGATTCCATTCAAATTTAAGAGGATATCACTTGTAATGTTGTGTTTCCAATACAGAGGAATAAAAGATAAACATGTTTGATTTCAAGACTACATGTACATGTATTGGGCTTTGTTAGTTTATCGTGTCGTGCATCGTATCATGACAGCTGTATCAAAATAATTACAGTGTATGTATCATATCATGAGAAATTGTATTGTTGCAGCACTGGTCTACCATTGTCACATTGATATCAGTTGCAAATCATTTTATGTTCACATTCATGACATTCAGGACACCTACAGTGTACACTGTAGACTGCTACAGTGTATTTGTCCCTTTTGAGTCAGTCAGTTTCAACTCAAAAGTTAGAACAACTTGTACATTGGGTACATCTCTCTGTAATTGACTCTGGGAGGGAAAGGGTTAACATGCCTGTATACAGAAATGCAACAGTTAATGGAGGGTTTTAACCCTTTTTAAAAGCTTCAATAGTGACCATCACGTGGAAATTTCTCTTTGTAATGTCAGTACTTACATGTAAGCCTTTCACTCCCAGAGTCATTTGTGGAGATGTACATTGTAACTATATTATATTTTCTAACGTTTGTGTCTGCAGACAAAATTCTGTGGTGTGACCATTGGAATGAAACCCTGGCTATGACTACATTATTACCAGAATCCTTCAGTTTTTTGTTTTGTAGTGCAAATTAGGGCTATTGTTATTTAAACCGCACTGGGATTACAGAATTTAAATAAGGAAGGAAAAACGAAATGAATTCTGGTAGTTGTAGTCAAATGATGCCATCGTGCAAATGTCCTATTGAAGTGTATCAACCTCGTGCTCTAAAATGTTTGCCATCAAAAACAAAATTGTATTCCAGTAAACTCTCTTGAGACTGACACCCCTTTAAGGCGTCAATTGTCTAAGATAGAGACCGAAACCCATAAGTGGGTTGAAACGTGTAACGCACATTCACAGCTTCCGAATATTCATTTTTTGCTTCCTGCCATATTTGTAAACCCCTCGGTCCCTCGAGATTGGAAGCAAGTTGTTCTAGCGAATTGATTGGTTAATATTTTTATCTTGATTTTCCAAATATGGCTGTAACAACTTCTTAGCAAATTGAATAATCGGAAGCTTGTTTTGAAGTGTACAAGAGACAGTTGAACGTTTCAACCCACTTATGGGTTTCTGATAGAGATCAATAATTTATTATTGGCTGGTTCTGGCTGAATTTCACTTGTTCATCTGTCATTCAACTTAGTCTGCCGAGTGTGGTCGTCTGGGTTAGCCTACAGTGTACAGATGTAGTTCTGAAAAGAACTGTTGTTGTTGACATTAATTGACATTTTCGACAACCTTAGCAGAAGTCATCTTCAGAGTCATGTGAATTATGAACCATCAGTTCATGGTATTAATGTCTGGTTTTTGCTGTCATTGGTCAGTTTAGTCAGTTTCATGATTTTATTGGCTGTTGAGACTCAAGTCAGTGATTGGTGCGTTTCAATCCATGTATTGATTCTGAATTTGACTTCTGCTCAGGTTGTGGAAACGTCAGTCAATGTCAACAGTTCTTTTCACAACTACACTAACCCAGATGATAACACTCGACAGACTACTGATACTCCTGGGTTCAAACCATTTGCAGTTTCATCAAACTCTATATAAAGCAGACACCTCTAAGCTGACAGCTGGAGCTAGCCCCAAAGATGTCCCGCTTAGCATGAGTTCATTGTAGACCTTTTCAGTGACCTTTTGATTTTTTTTTTCGTTATAGGACACAACATACCTGCGCCCCTACATTGATCTCAGCAAGAAAGAGAGGGTCGAACGAGAGCAATGGGACCACCAGTGAAAAGTGATGGATGCAAGCTTTATTTTAATATTTTCTTGGCTTCTGGATTTCATTATTTTGTGTAAATTCAATTCAGTTGTGAAATTTTATACTTGAAACAAGACTTGTGTGAACTTAATATGGTACAGTATGTCCATGAATGGACTGCAGTCATTTCACAACGCTATCAATAATAAATAATTGATGGGAATCACAACATCGTAAGTGCTGGAAATGCTTGTTCTTGAACTCTTAAGTTCTGTACACCAGTCCGAGTTCGATTGTGCTTGAATAAAGAGAAACTTACAAAAAAAGAAATATGCTTGGTTTATTTTATTTTATTTTTTTTTTTGCCTGAGGTTTGTGATGAGGGTACCAAATCAATGTCACCAGATTTTTTTTTTTATTTTTGTCATTATCTTCCACTATTTTATTTTCTGTTTTTCAAAATTCTTTCATATTGCAAAATTATCCTTGTACGTATGCATCGAACAATAACATAATTATTGTGCCTGAAGACGGCTGGTCTGACGAGCTGAAACAGTAATAGTAATTATTTATTTATTTTTTGTACGGAGTGGTCACCCAATTTCCCTAGCCAGAGGCTCGTGTAAAAAACGCTCGACAAAAATACAATTTAAGTTATAAAACAAACAAAAAATAACTAATCTAACTAGTACATGTACTTCAATATACTGTACAAAAACTAAGACGAATAAAGGGATTGTTTTGAAAAATACACCTATAGCTATATTAAAAAGTTATGAAAAAGTGAATATTGAATGTATTGTGTTAATAACAAAAAGCTAAAATTAGGCGAATACGTGTAGATTAAGAAGTCCGGAAAGCGCGAAACAGCCTTTGATTATATTTTTTATGCTCCTGATTGACGAAACGTCGAAGAAATAAAACCAACCATAAATGATACGACACGGTGGAATTCCGGGAACAAGGTAAACTGAAGGCTCGCTAACATCTTAACTGTTTTCCAGAGGACGATTTGTAGCATACTTTGTTATAATCTAAGGCTCCTTAGAGCCAACCCGTGAATTTGAAATGCTAAAGCGAATCGCACTTTGCGGTAACTTAGGTTTTCACTCTGCCACGGTTCAACATTATTTTTAAAATTAAACGTAAGGATTTTTGACAAACGCAAAAAATAAAAATGCAGTACATCACTTTCATAATGTTCAGTCCGAAGAAGAAAGAAAAAAAAAGGAAGAAAAAAAAAAGATCGGCCCGAGCGAGATTCGAACCTGGGCCTTTCGACTGTAAGTCCGCGCTTTACACCACTCGACCACCGTGATGAAATGAGATAAATTTTAATACTTGAAGTTAAATAAACATCAAAACGCGTGTCTCAGTTGAAAATTCCTTTTAGATCGATTTTAACGTTGCATTAAAGACTCCAAATGCGAAACATCTTTAAGCTTATTGTTGTTTATATTCGTTTACACCAATTTAGTTATTGTTATCGCTGGATTCACGCTGTTCTTGTTACAAAAAGCATTCGTAACAAAGCATTACGTCACTAAGTTTACAGCTGATGGAAGGAGTGAGCGAGTGAGTGACTCATTTGCATATCTGACGCCGTTACCGATAACCCGTTCATTACGCATGCGCGTATATCACGGGTTAAAAATGTGCAATTTATCTGAGAACACACCGAATATGTGTCCGTTTCCCAGAAAACCTTTTGGTCGTATCGCTCATGATTTATACTTTCTAATTAGTCACTAAAAGGGAACCTCCATTGTCAGAACAAATTGACGTTAAATTGTTGGAAATAAAGTCGAAATTTATTTAAAAAAAAAAAAAAACAGGTGCAAATATAATTTTAGTGTACAAATAAAATGGATATAAATATCGTCTAGTTTCGCATTTTAATTTCCCGCGCGCCGCCATTTTGAATATTTTTGACGTGTTACGGTTGCCGCTATTGTTAAGAATCGAAGTTCTTTTGTATGCAACAATTGGACAACCATAACACGTCATAAATATTCAAAATGGCGGCTCGCCGGAAATTCAAAAGGGAAAATAGGCGATATTCATATCATTTTGTACACTAAAGACATCCAAAGCCAAAAACGACCAAAAAGGCAGTGTATTTCTTCAATGGTTTTATAAATTATCTATTGATTCAACAAACATTTTTACGAACAACAAATTTAACAAATTTACACCGGTTTTCCGTGGTGTGGACTCTTGTTTACCACGATTTACGTCATCACATGGTCAAAATGTTGTGGACTCACGAGGCGCAACCGAGTGAGTCAGCAACAAATTTTGACCATGCGATGACGTAAATCGTGGTAAATAAGAGTCCACACCACGGAAAACCGGTGTAAATGTGTTTTTTACAACAATATTTAGAAAAAAATACAAGGAAAAATCGAAGTCTTGTTACAAAACGTGACAGCAAAGAAAGAGCAAGCGTTGTCTATAACTTTCTCGCAATCTGATTGGTTGTTTTCAAGCGCGCGTGATGTTAGCGTCAGCACCGCTGTCTGGACTCTCATTTACCACTCACGTCGACCAATCACATTGCGAGTTTAGCGGCAATTGTGGTAAAATGTTTGATTTTAAGACGAAAAACAACACTTTCGCGATCCACGCTAAGCAAAATAAAATGATCGCTGAATAGGTGCCACGTTTGTTTTTCTCAAAACTCTGCACGTGCTGACTCACACGTAAGCAGCTGAAATCGCGAAGAGCGCGTGCAAACTTAAGGTAGCTCCATATAGTTATTGGCCAGTGTTCTAAATAAAATATACACGATCTTACTGCTGTCTTTCGAGAGTTTTGTTTCGCGATACTATGCATAATATACACATACATGTACATGTAGCTTACGTTTACGGAGATGCCTAATTTGGCAGTCTTGTCTCATTACCATGGCAACCAATGATTGAGTTGTTGGGCTTGTTGTTCAAGGCTAGCAAACCTCTCAACGGATTTTCTCGGTAAATTTACCCTTGCTAGGCAATATACGGTTACTTTAATTTAAAGAAACTAATCATTAAACCACGGGCGTTGCTCAACTGCTGGAAGATCAGAGAAGTGAGGCAAGCAGTGAAGGACACCGAATCAAACAACTCAGCTGTTCATCCAGTTAATGAATATGCAAACCATTTTAACTGTAAACATGCTCAGTCTTGTTAAAAACAGTCGTGTAAAAGGTTATCTTGAGAATAGTACGTTAGGTTTACTCAGGCCATTGTTATCGTTTTTCGTGCACAACCATAACAGATATTGAACTTTTGTTCGAGCAACTGACCAATAGAAATGGTGCTATTAAGTTATTCAGTCATAGCTGTGATCAAAAAACAAGATGTGCACGGTCAAATACAGTTTAACATAAATTGTAGCTCATTTTGGTTTCTTCTGCATGTACCGGAGCACAGATTACGTAAAACAAAAGGAACAAAGAACGACAATAATACAAAAGCAAAACAAGACAAAAATACAATACCTCACAAACAATAGAAGACCATGGGTACCGGTACATGCAGAAAGACCCCTCATTTTGTAATCGCCATTGAAGTCTGCAAGGTTTCATTACCAGTCCCTCGATCAAATCATCGACAAAGGTCACGTGCATGTACTTGGTAAAATACTCCTTATTACTATTAAGTTTTGCTTCCTTGTAAGTTTTCTTTATTTTCACCTAATTGAAAAAAAGCTGTCGGGTAAATTAAAAAGTAGTCTGAAGTGTCAGACGCTTTCTCGCCCCACCCCCTGTGGGCCCGGCGCTCACAGGGGGTGGGGCGAGAAACAAATTGACGTAAATTGTTGGAAATAAAGTCTAAATAACATTTTTTAAAAAAACAGTTGCAGTGTTAACATGCGAATACTTTTACGAGTTTACTGGAGACAAATGATGGACAAAATCTAACGACTAGATTTTCTGAAAATAAACGAAACCAAATATTGCAGGCTGATTTACAATCCACCGTGTTGCCATGGCAACACGCTAAAAGCTCAACAAAAATATCAAAATATATAGCCTGTTGCTAAATCATATGCCTTACCAATTTTGGGCAACCAGACGTTAGTTGTTTTAAAATGACAATGAATGACGCACAGGTACAGTGAAACTGTGTTCAGCCACCTGAAGTCAAGTTCATGATATACTTAGCTTGAAGTGTGAAAACCAACAGGGTCCAAAAATCACTAGGAGCTACTCTATATATTCAAGCCCAAATTTACAAAATTCCTAGTTTGAATGTTTGGACTTGGCTGATATCTGGGCGTCTGTTTAAATGTTTGTTAATGCCCAACAAATTAAATTAATTCTAATAAACCATTAACATAACTTATTTTTTTCTAATTATGAGTGAGAAGAGCATTAACCTTCTAACACTTAGGAGGAACTAATAAGCGATGGCTTTTCAAAATCAATTATTTTTTTTTGGAACTTAACTGGATCCTTTATAACAAATATATTTTGGTTACACCACGCAACTGCATGCTTTCAAAATTGTTTTCTTTTTTTTCTAATTGTAGTCAGCACTATGTAAAACAATAAAAACGCAGACAGTGAAACGTCACACATATTTATCGATTATATGGTTAAAGGTTAAGGGAAATTTGTTTTGGTGTTAAAAAAATATGCAATAAGAATTATATAATCTTGGGACACTTAAAAATGTTGTTGACTCGCTTTTTACTTGTACTCTTGTGAGTATTTTTCGTGGTGATCAAAGGATACTTTCTCCTGACCAGTTGATATTTCGTAGTTGATGTTTCGTAGAAATTCTAGTTTAAATCTGTATTTCGCTAAGCAACCTTGCGATCATCGCAAATATTTACTAACCTGTTGACCTATTGGACTTATGCCGATAGATGTCGAGTCGAGATAATGAAACAAACTCAGGTCAGGTTTTTCTGGGCACTCTTCCTGGAAATAGTATCTTTGGATGGAGTAACTTATTTTCATTCAACTGTCTTATTTTTCAGTTAAACTATATCGATTGAGGTAACTTTTTCGGACCCTATGTTGACGTTATTTAATTACTTTAGATTATTATGCCCGGGTTCTCCACCAACTTGTTGAAAGGGCGTTAGGGGGGACTAGCAACCTACTTCCAACACTCAACGAAAAGGTTCAATCAGTCAGTCTCTCATCTGCGGTTTTCTCTTTACTCTTCTATTGGACTTTACAGTTCAGTGACTACACAATGTTCTGCTTAGAATGTTTCTCGCATAGCTTTGCGATAAAAATTGGGCGATTAGTACGGCAATACAAGAAGACAAGAATGATACTGTTAAGCAATGTTAGTATGAGGGCGAAATAAGTAAGCCAGTCATTGAGTGTAGTTGTGCGAACTGGGCGTAGACGGGTGATATCCTAGAATAGGAAATGGAGGCGAAAGTGGAATAGACTTCTATTTTCGAAAAAGAGTGGCAGCTGGAGCGCGTGAAACGTTTTTTTTTTTTTTCAGAAAACTAAGATGGTTCATTCCTTTTAAGAACAGTTTCATTGAATATGCTAAGAAACACTGACACGCCGAAATGCTTGGCGATCCCAATCCCGATCCCGCAGTCCAATGCGAGGCCACTCTCGCCCTGCGCTGACATTCTTTTTCAATGTGGTTTATTTTCTTTCTTTTCTGCGGTTAATGTTTTTCGGAGTTTTTTTTTTTTTTTTTTATCCTTTTCAACCTTCTGGCGACTTTTGTCCTGACTGAATGTGAATAACAACAACCACTCTGCTTTCAATCCCTTCAACTCGGGAAGATCCCTATCTTGCAAAAAAAAAAAAAAAAAAAAAAAAAAAAATTAATACTACCCAAAGGTCCCAATTTATTTACATCTACATCTAACAACTCTAATCCACAAAGGCTATGGCTATCACGTATATGTAGTGTTATTTGTTTTCAGTCTGTAACATTTTCATTAACATATACAGCTATTTCAATTAACGTTGTCGGATGAAAGCTCAAAGATACAAGCCAAGATAGTTGGGAGCGGCGCAAAATAAAGTTTTTCCGGCTCGTCGCATCGCTCATTCGCGCCGTTTCTTTTCACCGCTCCTAACGATCTGCATGCCTGGAACAGGGGCTCGGTTTACTCGTTCGGTCTTGACTTGTAGGCTTTGAGCTTTGAGCTTTCATCCGACAACGTTAACTGATAAACTGAAATAGCTGTAAGTTAGTAATTTTATTTATTCCTGCGTTTTCTCTGTGATTAACGATGAGTTTTAAAAGCTATTTATTTTAGACACATCATCAGGTATGAAAAACCTCAAAGTCAGGCAGTGCCTCGTTTTTTTAACTCACTTCTAGGTGTTTTGATTTCCTGATTAAACGCTCTTCCTCGTTTTTGACATACAGTATCATACCAAACTCTGTTAATAACGCCACCGCTAAGACAATACACAGTAGCGAATCTATGAATAACAATATTTAATGAGGGAAGCCGAACCCAACTTGCCAAGGCGGTTTTTAGTGGTCCATTCTCCTGTTTGCAATAACAAGGTGTCGATAGAGCAGGGTATGACTATAAATTCAGTGCCAATTTTCAGTGTAACGTGCAAAAATTATGTCCTGTCCTTGTTTAATGCTAAGAAGAACAATGAAGAATTACCGGTACAATATTTTGTAGTACACAAATTTAACTTGCTTTTTGACTTATTGATTTTACAGAAAAAGAAACTTCACTACACTTGCCAGTCCTAACAGCCACTCAATCCATAAAAACCTACTTAAAAATTAATTACACTTTTATTTTTTTTTTTTATGCACATGACTTTAAAAAATATATTTATAATCAGATGATTACAATTTTTACAGAGCAGAAAGCTCAAACTCGGAATAAGCACTATATTCGTACCCTCCCGTGGGGGTGGGGGTGGGGGGTGAGGGGGACAGGGGAGCAGGAAGTGGGGAGAAAGGGGAGGAAAGTAGGAACGAAGGGAGCTAGATCTTCCCGAGGTGACAGGAAGCTGGAGAAAAAGAAAATCATCTTGGAATTTTGCATAACATAATATTTTTACAAACAAAAAAAGTACAGACGCCAACGAAAGGGTGTGAAGAGGGAGTACAGGGAATTGGGAAGTAAGACGCCCGACGGAGGGGGGAGTTGGGTGGGGGAGCTCTCTTATAAAAGTGACAGGGATGCTTGTTGAATCTTTTAAGGTTTCAAAATAAGGTTGATACCTTTTAGGGTTTTCAGTGTAAAATCTACCGCGTTTTAGTTCTAAAATAAGGTAACTTTCAGGATAAAGAAACTGCAAGGAAGAGATCTAATAAGCAATGGCTTTCAAATTTCAGTGCAAGTAGAACATTGATGATGAAACTGAATTTATCATAATAAAAACAGTGAAAATGCTTGTTAATGTTTTCTTTTGTGCCCATTTATATGGGGATAGTTAAAATTACAAGCCACACATTTATCACAAGATTCTGATAGTAGTACCTTTAAGGATTCTTTTTAAATCTCCAACAAGCATCCTTGTCACTTGTATATGGGAGTCTCCCACTCCCTGGGGAAGGAATTCTCCCACTCCCTGGGGTAGGAATTCTCCCACTCCCTGGGGTGGCAAGTCCCCCAATTCCCTGGGGTGGGAGTCCCCCACTCCCTGGGGTGAGAAGTTCCCCACTTTCTGGGGTGGGAAGTCCCCTATTCCCTGGGGTGGGAAGTCCCCCCACTTCCTGGGGTGGGAAGTCCCCCCACTTCCTGGGGCAGGAAGTCCAGAACCCCCCCCTGCATCCCTCTAACAGGCTAAAGTGTCATTTCCATTATCACAACAAGAACGTTGCCATTAACAGCAGCCACTCTTCTGTGGTTCAGCAGATGGGTTGTTCTTAAAATCTTTTGTTGTTGATGAGGTGCTACTTGTTAGTGTTAATGAGTCTGGGTCTTTTTGTGCACTTGTAAAATAATTATTCTCCTTTTCATTCTCTAAAATCTGTGAAAGAAAAAGTATAAATCACTGTGAATTAACTTTTTTGAATGGGCATACATGTACTTTATGATTTCATCCAGACTCAAAACATTAGAACCACCTTGCACAGCATAATAAACAGTACCACAGTAAAGTAGCTTTCATTAGTAGTATTCATTAGTAGTAATTTCATTATTAGTAGTTTTCATTCAGTAGCTTTCATTCAAATGGTCACACTTAAGGATTTTATCCACAGACTCAAACATTAGAACCACCTTGCACAGCATAATAAACAGTACCACAGGAAAGTACTGCTCAGTAGCTTTCATTTGAATGGTCACACGTAAGGATTTTATCGACAGACTCAAACATTAAAACCACCTTGTACAGCATAATAAACAGTACCACAGGAAAGTACTGCTCAGTAGCTTTCATTTGAATGGTCACACGTAAGGATTTTATCGACAGACTCAAACATTAAAACCACCTTGTACAGCATAATAAACAGTACCACAGGAAAGTACTGCTCAGTAGCTTTCATTTGAATGGTCACACGTAAGGATTTTATCCACAGACTCAAACATTAAAACCACCTTGCACAGCATAATAAACAGTGCCACAGGAAAGTACTGCTCAACAGCTTTCATTAGAATGGTCACACTTAAGGATTTTATCCACAGACTCAAACATTAGAACAACCTTGTAAAGCATAATAAATAGTACCACAGGAAAGTACTGCTCAGAAGCTTTCATTTGAATGGTCACACTTTAGGATTTCATCCACAGACTCAAAAGTTAGAACCACCTTGTACAGCATAATAAACAGTACCACAGTAAATTACTGCTCAATAGCTTTCATTTGAATGGTCACACTTAAGGATTTTATCCACAGACTCAAACATTAGAACCACCTTGTATAGCATAATAAACAGTACCACAGGAAAGTACTGCTCAGTAGCTTTCATTTGAATGGTCACACGTAAGGATTTTATCGACAGACTCAAACATTAAAACCACCTTGTACAGCATAATAAACAGTACCACAGGAAAGTACTGCTCAGTAGCTTTCATTTGAATGGTCACACGTAAGGATTTTATCCACAGACTCAAACATTAAAACCACCTTGCACAGCATAATAAATAGTACCACAGGAAAGTACTGCTCTACTGCTCAAGATGAAAATGTTAACCCTTTCACTCCCAGAGTCAATTATCAAAACATGTACTGCAGTTCTAACTTTTGAGTCTGTTGATGAAATCCTATGGTGTGACCATTCAAATGAAACCTCTTCAGCAGTACTTTTGCATGGTACCATTTGCTTTTCAATATTTTACAAAATGAAATTTGGAATTTTTCTTGAATTTTGATTTTTGGCACTCTTGACACTTGGAGGGTTAATTAATAGCTTTCATTTTATGTCAGTCGCTTTCTATAGAATATACCTTTGATACAAGAAATTTTGCGGCATCAGAAATGTTAATATCCTCTTTAGCTGACGTCTCAAACCAGCTGAGAAATCCCTTGTCAGCACAATACTCATCCATCTGGCTTGAGTTGTTAACTAAACCTTCCTTTGCTTGGTCACACTGTGAAATACATGAAAAATAAATAAATCAATAAATCAATAAACGAATAAATAAATAAATATGAATACTTTTTGCACTGGTGTTACACTTGAACTGAACACTGAACTGCTCTTAGCCAATCGGAACTGAGTAATGTTTTT